>JBBPTN010000014.1:0-195485 GCA_038094075.1 Xerocomus spinulosus | reverse complement strand
CTCTTCCATATTCGTCACTGGCATTTGCCAATCCAGTGATCAGGATTCTTTGCTGGTGTCCAGTCTAATGCTTGTCTGCCGCTACTGGAGAGATGTGGCCGTCAATTGTCCGGAGCTATGGGCCACAATCTGCATCAGCCCCCATGATTCTCTGCAAAAAGCCCGTCGCAAGCTCGCTCGCTCCAAATCTGTCCCTCTCGATATCACCGTCAACTTTACCCCTCGAGCAGAAAACGCGACGAGCGTCATGGAGAACGTCATTCGTGCGATGGATCTCCTTCGTCCCTCCCTTTGGCGTGCAAGGTCTTTCCGCCTCAGTGTACCCAACAGACCCCAGGCGCATGCTGCACTTATGCGCTGTAAAGAAGATGCACCTCTTCTGGAGACGTTGTCGATATGTATATTCCACTCAATGCAGGAGGATCACTGCTCCACACCCTGTCTTCCTCTTTTTAATGGCCATACCCCACGTCTCCGCTCGAGTTCATTCACTTCATTCAATTTTGGCTGGAACAGGCAGATTGTGTCTGGGTTGCGAGTCCTACAACTCGGCGGATACTGGAATGGATTTTCTCCCTCTGTTGATAAACTTCTCGAGATGCTTCGTGCTTGCCCACAGCTTGAAGAACTTGCTCTTCGCAACCTGTCGGATACAGATCTAGAGGCTTCGATACGTTCGGAGCCAGAGTTTATGTTCAACAAGGCTGTAAAGTTACCTCGACTTGTCAAAGCTTCCTTTTATTATTCCGGGAACCTGCGCGTTCGGATGCTTTTGAGCCAGATCTCGTTTCCTGCATTAGAGTCACTCGAGTTCTGTTATCTCGACAATTTGACGCTCATCCTAGAGTATCTCAGACAGCAGTCCCTCACATCTCTTCCACTCCGTCATTTACACATCGAATCCAGCTTTTTTGACGAATCCAAGTTTGTCGTCCTGCTGAAGCGACTGATGTCGCTTACGACACTCGAGCTCGTTGACATTGAGGATGTGTCGAGTTTCCTCCTCAAAGTAAGTCCTTGTTTGTTTGATCCGCAATCAACTGACGAGGGTTGTAGAACTTGTCTACGCCACCCACTTCACATCCTTGGGTGTGTCCTAAACTAGAACACTTGAGTCTTGATGGATGTACAGGCGCGGAATGGGACTCGCTGCGCAGCCTGGTGGAATCTCGCCTCTCTGGCAAACCTACACAGTCATCTTCTATTCCTGCGACAGCTCTGCGTACTATATCGAGCGCATCAGCATCTGCGCACGTTCGCGCCCTCACGACTGGTCGAAGTAGCCCGGTTCCCGCTCCTTGCCGGTTAGCATCGATTGATGTGACGCATTGTCACCAGATCAACAAGGAGATGGTTCAGTGGCTAAGGATGTATGTTCGTGATGTTTGCTGTGACCCAGCCAAGGGTGCTTGGGGTGTCGCCCCATGAGGGATTTTCAAGTGACTGTTCACTGGCTTTTCTTCCTTTACTGATCACTCTCTGTAGCAATTACATACCTAGATAACGGAAGGTGCACTTTTTATTTCGTCTATACTATTACCTCTGATATCAAGACCCACACGAGAATGATACGCACAATCCTGCTTTTTCCTGACTACACCGCGATCTTATTGTCCGCATGTACAGTATTTATCTGTAATGTCAATATGAGGGTAACAGCGCATCCAAAGGTTCACTCGTTAAGGTATGACAACATCGACTTCCGCCAATCCTCCTCCCTCTTGTGAACCTTGGCAAATCCCCGCTTCCCTTTCCCGACCTCTGCCTTCTTCCTTCGGAGTTCCTCCGCAGACTTGATGTGAGCAGCCAGGGCAGCTGCGTTATGTGTGACACGTTTTTTGGACCGTTTGTAAGGGCCTTCGGTTTTCGCCTTTAAACCAATACCCAAGCGGTCCGCCTTTAAAATGGTCGGCAAAGGGGTCAGTAATGACCTCTGCATATGTGCAGATGTTTCTCCTGCAGCTTGCGTTGGCAATGATGTTGGATCGACATTTAATTCTTCCACAGCATCCTCGGATGCCTCCGAATCTGACAGCGTGAGGTCAACTACCTCTCGCGTTTGTATGTCGGAGATGTTCTTCCGCACGCCAACGGAGGATGGCAAGAGCTTTTCAACGTCCGGGGCACGGGTAGCCGACCGTATGGCATGTGCACCCAATCCTTCACCCTCATTCCACCCGCTCCGCTGCAACATGCCAAACCCCTTGTTCGATGGGCCAATATGCAACCAGACAGGCGGTCGAAAGCGTCCCTCTGAAGGTAACGGCGGGGGATCGCGCGCGAGCAGGTCTGCCAAGGACGGCGACGGTGAGCTCGGCTTGGTTGGTGGTTCGGAGCGAAGAACCTTGCTGATGAACCAGTCGTTCCTTGTCGTCCTCTCTCGGCGGGGTCGAGCGTCCTGGCGGGTTGGGTTGGGTGCGCTCGACGGTCTTGGTGGAGGAGGTTCGGATGAGACGGATGCAGTGGTCAGAGAGCGGTACCATTCCGCAGTCGAAGAAGAGGATGGAACATGGTCTGGTCCCTCTGAGGTAGGAGCAGAGGCCGTGTGCAATGGGATACCCCACTCATCGTAAGAGATGGTTGCTGGAACAAAGGTGGGGGGTGCACGGAGGCGACGCTGCGCAGAAAACGAGGACTCTGTCTGCCACGGATCGGACTGGTCGTCGGTTCGTTGGCCAGTTTCCCGCTCAAGCTTCTCGCGTTCTGCAGGATCGTAATGGGACCGGATGGTGTACGCGACAGTGGCCATCGTCGCTCTGCGTCAGAGGTTGTGATGTGATTAGTCATGGATGCCCTTCTGGTGACTTTCGTCTTATCCTACACCAACTGGCAAGATGGCCGAGCGGTCCAAGGCGTGTGACTCAAGCTTTAAGCTTGCCTGCTGTCGCAGGTTTCTCATCTCCGTATGGGGGCGGGAGTTCGAATCTCCCTCTTGTCAATTCTTTTTCGCTTGTCTGGAGGACAGACAAATATGGTATAGTACGTGGTCCACAGCGACCACACAATCAGTTATCTTGGCCGGACACCGACGGATCAGGCACAGCAGCTTAGGTGCTGTATGCATCCTCATGGTGTTGGAACCTACCGACGGATGAAGACCCCGGTACCGGCGTGCTATGACTCCTATTGTCCAGCGAGTCATATCCAGGCGAATGATTGGCGGGACACACCTTTATTCACCGGTTATCTACGCGGTTTCGTGCTGGCCACGCATGCATCATGATCGTTATAAGGCACATGCCAAGGCAAAGTCTAATCTTGGTCAAGTCAGGCCTCCGGAATATACACACTGGAATACACACAGGAAAGCCGCTATTCAGAAAACCACCCGCATAGACGAGATTTATCGGGTAACATTGTGATTTAATTACATCCAATCCAGTGAAATCGAGGAGAAAATGAGTCTGCTAAATGCCACGGGTATTATGCTATTGCTTGAGATGGTATGTACGAGGTATAGTTAGGCGTTGCTGATTGGGATGTTGCCAGAGCCGTCGTACGAAAATCCTATGACACGTCAGACACTGTCGAAACCAGTATAGCTGGAAGCAATTACCGGCAAATTGAGCTTGGACCGTGGAAGACAAATGAGAGCCATCAACATAGCTATCAATAGGCGCTTCCGTGGTGAAAACTGTATCAAAGTTTGAGACATCCTGTGTGGTACCAATTAGTCCTGGTCCACGCGCAACCTCGCAAAAGGACGTACCACTGGACTGGAAACGCTTGGTTTGAAAGGGGGTTGTATCTTCTTCTGCAAAAGCCTCCTAAAATCAATATGCTTTTCAAAGAAGGGATGCTTCTTGATCTCCTCGGCGCCATTAACACCAAGACGCCGAGTCGGATCACGATTGAGAAGGCTCGTTAAAATGCTTCTGGCTTCCGAGCCGATTTCAGGTCCAAAAACCAATGGGTCTGTGAGGATCTTCTGATACATCTTATCAGTAATCTCTGAGTCAACGCCATTTAGTTTCGATGCAGAAACAGCCTGGCATTTGCGCACCATCATAGAAAGGGGGGAGTCCCGAAAGCATCTCATAAAGTAAAACTCCAAGTGTCCACCAATCGATCACCTTGTCTATAGAACAGGACGTCACGGTAAAAAGAGACGAATGAATGTTGGAGTATCTCAACTGTAGCCTTGACCATTAAGAATCTCTGGCGCAAGGTACTCGGGCGTGCCACAAAACGTGTTGGTCGTGTCAGAGTCTTTCATGTTCAGCTTGCAAAGACCAAAGTCACAGAGAGCGATATGACCGGTATAATCCAAAAGAATGTTCTCAGGTTTCAAATCACTGCGAAAGGTCATTGGATGATGCCTTGAGAGTGTGCAACAAGGCAGACGTACCGATATACGACGTCCAATTCATGGAGATGTTCCAGAGCAAGAAGTAGTTCAGCGCTGTAGAAACGAGACCGTTCTTCGTTGAAACGCTGTTCACGTTGCAAATGATGGAACAGTTCTCCACCATTGACAAAACTGATGAGAAGTGTGAGTCTCCATGTCGACGTGATTAGGTTACATTGCACGCACGCGAGGACTAAATATAGCTTTTGTTCCGACTGGAAGCTAAACTTGAGAGGAACGATGAACGGATTGTTGACGCGTGCAAGCACAAGACGTTCGGCTAGTGTGTGTGTTATCTCTTTCCTGTCAACGATGTGGGCTTTTCTGATGGTCTTTAAAGCATATATCCGCATCGTATCACGCTTCCTGACCTGCATGACCTACAGTAGCGTAAATTGGGATGGATGGATGAATTGAAGCGAAATAATACCTTTCCAAAACTTCCCTTTCCGATGACGGTGGTTAGCTCAAAATCATCGATGGACAAGGAATGGCCCTAGAGAGGTATTAAAAGTGACGTGAGGATATGAGCGAAGGGCGCTCACAAAGCTTGGCTGGTACGCGACGCCAATTTGAATCTTGCCGGTAGTGCCAGTGAGATCATACCACTGGTCATGACCGACGGTGCCGACGTTGTCAAAGTCTGGGGTAAACTTGATGCCACCCATGAAGAGGTCGTTACCCATGTCCGCAGCTAGGCCGTCGTTGGCCACCTTTGGTTTTTCAGCACGAAGGTAACATTGTATGGAGATCTCGGATGTGCGGGAGACGTCACTAGGGAGGGTGAATGCGGAGTAACAAGAGGGTAGAAAAACGTACAACTGTGCCTGGTACATGTAAAGCGGTTTTTCGAGTTCTCCGCCCAAGGGAGTGATCAAGACCTGGTTTACATCAAACTCCATGACAAGATAAGGAAGCCACCAGCACTGGGAGCGCTGCATGCTGTCCTTGGCGCTGTGACGCTTTGCGAGACGCTTCTGCATGACACTGGAGGGCGATACAGACGCGGCAAGTTTCGCCTGCTGTGTGGACAGGGCTGCCTGCACAGAGGGTGGGAGGGGCGTCGCGGGGGGGAGTGCGAGGCCTTCTGCCCATAGGACGCGAATCGTCAAGAGACCCGTGCGCGATGTTGGCTTTCCATCAGGATTGGCGGGCGTCGGCGTGGTCGAGCGTGGCGGGTCATCGGTACCTGCGGAGAGCGTGGCAGTGGACGCCTTTTTGGTGATTTTTCCAAGGCCTTTGAGCATGGCGTGGACGGAGGAGAGATAGATCACGTGAGACCGGGTGATCCACTCGGCAGCGACAAGCCGTTGGGATTACGTAAGTGGGCTGTGAGTCATCCCAATGACCAACCGGATAACGAGGGCCCGACAATGTAGTATATATTCCAGTCCTCAGTCCTAGGTGAGCCCAGCAATGCAGGACAAGTCTGACGCCCCAGCTCACGTCGAACAGGCTGCGGACACGCCCTCGCCCGTGTCCTTTGCGCAGCTCTTCCGGTAACGTCCATCACCGGTCTTTTGCACCGTGCTCACCTTGCCTAGTTACGCGACCCCTTTCGAACGGTTCATCGATGTCATTGGCCTCGTCGCCGCAGCGGGCGCTGGTGCCGCCCAGGTACTCCCTCTCAAATATCCCGTGATCTTGCTCATGCCTTGCTTCAGCCCCTCATGAGTCTTCTCTTTGGGAATCTCACGGAGGCCTTCGTCTCCTTTGGCACGACCGAAAACACTTACTACCAAAACCCCAACAATGCAACCGCTTACCAGGAGCTACAGCAGGCCGCCGCGCAATTTCGTCACGAGGCTAGCTTGGATGCCCTGTACCTCGTCTGCATCGGTACATTGCATCTCTCTCCGCTGCACGCTCATTCACCTTCCGTTAGGAATCGCCATGTTTGTTTGCACGTACATCTACATGGCCATCTGGGTGTACACCGGCGAAGTAAATGCCAAACGTATTCGCGAAAAGTACCTCCAGGCAGTCCTCCGTCAGGACATTGCCTTCTTCGACACCGTCGGTGCAGGCGAAGTCACAACGCGCATACAGACTGACACCCGTAGGTACCCATTCCCCCTCATCCTTCTATCTTACCTCGTCGTCTCCACAGATCTCGTTCAGCGAGGCGTATCAGAGAAAGTCGCTCTCGTCGTAAACTTCCTTGCCGCCTTCGTTACCGGTTTCATCCTCGCTTATGCTCGTTCGTGGAGGCTTGCCCTCGCAATGTCTTCCATCCTTCCTTGCATTGCAATCACCGGTGGTATCATGAATAAATACATGTCAAAATATATGCAGTCTGTATTCTCCCTCTTTTCTTTCCTTTCTTCTCACGCTTCACAGACTTTCGCTCAAACACGTTGCCGATGGCGGTACAATTGCTGAGGAAGTCATTTCTACCGTGCGCACTGCTCATGCCTTTGGTACCCAGAATATCCTGAGCAGCCTTTATGACGTTCACATCAAACGAGCACGTGCAGCAGATGCTGCCGCAACCATATTCAACGGTGCTAGCATGGGTGTCTTTTTCTTCGTCATATATGCCGCATATGCTTTGTGTACGTACTTTCTTCGCTGGTCTTACTCCATCACCAACAGCTTTCCAGCTTTCCAGTTCGGCACGACTTTGATAAACGAGGGTTATGGTAAGTTGTGACATTGATCAACACCAGCTGGATATCCTCAATTTTTTTTGAAGCAACGGCTGGCGATGTCGTAAATGTATTCCTCGCTATCTTAATTGGCTCTTTCTCCCTTGCCATGTTAGCGCCGGAACTTCAAGGTCAGCGTCTTGGTAACCGCTGAATTTCGCGCCTCACTTCTTCATACAGCTGTTACGCATGGTCAAGCCGCTGCTGCAAAGTTGTACGCCACCATAGATCGCATTCCAAAAATCGATTCTTCCGATACGGGTGGACTCAAACCAGAAAAAGTTATAGGCGAGATTACGCTGGAGAAAATCGCGTTCAACTATCCTTCTCGCCCGGATGTGCCCATCATCAAGGGTATCGATATTACTTTCACCGCCGGACAGACAGCAGCTCTGGTTGGCGCCTCCGGCTCCGGAAAATCAACGGTCATATCCCTTATCGAACGTTTTTACGATCCTCTGAGTGGCTCTGTCAGACTTGACGGTGTGGATATCCGCAACCTGAATATCAAGTGGTTGCGCTCGCAAATTGGCCTCGTTTCTCAGGAGCCTACGCTCTTCGCGACAACCATCAAAGGCAACGTTGCACACGGTTTGATCAACACCCCGTATGAACATTCTTCAGAGGAAGAGAAATTCAAGCTCATCAAGGAGGCATGCATTAAAGCCAACGCAGACGGTTTTATCACAAAGTTACCCAATGGCTACGACACCATGGTTGGCGAACGTGGCTTCCTTTTATCCGGTGGTCAAAAGCAGCGTATCGCAATCGCTCGGGCCATCGTCTCTGATCCCCGAATCCTTCTTCTTGACGAAGCGACCTCTGCTCTTGACACACAGTCCGAGGGAATCGTGCAGGATGCATTGGACAAGGCTGCTGCGGGTCGCACGACCATCACAATAGCTCACCGGCTCTCTACGATCAAGGATGCTGATTGCATCTACGTCATGGGTGATGGTCTGGTTTTGGAAAAGGGAACTCACTTGGAACTTTTGGCTGTTGAAAACAGTGCCTATTCCCGCCTCGTTCATGCGCAGAAACTTCGAGAGTACAAGGAGACGGAGGACGGCAATAGCACCGCGGCTGTCAGTATTGAAATAGACACGGGAGAGACCACAGAAGAGATTTCACTCGACCGCAAGGAAACCATTCATTCGGTTACTTCAGACCTCGCTCAGCAGAGGGACGATGAACGAAAGCAGAAAGAAGTTGACGAAAATAAGTACAGCTTGCCATATCTCTTCTTGCGGATAGGACGGCTTCACCGCGGAGAATTATGGAGATATGTGGTCGGTTCGCTGTTCACCATCGGTGAGTTTACTCTCTTGGACGCTTGTTGGCGGAGACGAATGAATCCTTTGGACAGTGACGGGAATGGTCTACCCTGTGTTCGGCATTGTTTATGGTGAGTTTTCTTGCCTGGGCTACGCTTTGTGGACTCACACATTATTAGGTCTGGGCATTTCCGGCTTCTCTGAACTCAACCCGTCAGTCCGACAATCTGACGGGAACAGGAATGCACTCTGGTAAGAGAGACCGCTCCTCGATGTTGAGACCTCTGAGCCGTTCCAAGGTTCTTCATCATTGCCATCCTTTCGGGTTTAGCCATTGGTCTCCAAAATTACTTCTTTGCTTCCTCGGCTGCTATCCTAACAGCCAAACTGCGTTCACTCAGCTTCAAGGCCATCCTTAGGCAGGATAGTGAGTGTTTACTTCACGAAAAGTTGCTTGTTGCATCATTGCTTATCATCTTCAACAGTTGAGTATTTTGATAAGGATGAACATACCGTAAGTCGTTGTTGGGCAGCTTTGTCAACCTATCCATGACTGTGCTCACGTAGACCGGTACCCTTACCGCCAATCTGAGTGAGAATCCACAAAAAATCAATGGTTTGGCCGGGATCACCCTTGGGGCGTGAGTACGGTTTCACCTTGGTCGGCTATCTTTAACGGCCACCCAGTATTGTGCAGGCCTTTTTCACCGTCACCGGTGGATCGATCGTTGGATTAATCTATGCCTACAAGCCCGCTTTGGTTGGCATGGGTGCGTGATTCCGTTCAAGTTATGAGTGAAATTATGACCGTCAACAATATTGTAGCTTGCATCCCCTTCGTTATCTCAACCGGCTATATTCGCTTAGTGAGTTTAACTTTACTGAGTTTTCCTTGTTCTAAGCGACTATGAAGCACGTTGTTGTCTTGAAAGACCAAAAAGACAAAGCTGCCCATGAGAGCTCGGCGCACTTGGCTTGCGAGGCTGCCTCTTCCATCCGCACAGTTGCTTCCCTCACGCGCGAGGAAGACTGTCTGAGGCTCTACAGCGAAAGCCTGGATGGACCCCTTCGACGATCAAACAAGAACACAATATGGAGCCACGTCTTGTATGCGTTCTCTCAGTCGATATCCTTCTACGTCATTGCCCTTGTATTTTGGTATGGTGCACAACTCGTTTCCCGCTTGGAACTCAGCACGAACAACTTTTTCGTATCACTTATGGTCCGTTGCATTTGTTCCGTTTGTCCCAATTACTCATCATTTTCCTGCGGTAGAGCACAACATTTGGAGCAATGCAAGCAGGCAATGTCTTTGCCTTTGTACCTGACATCTCTTCTGCTCGCGGCGCCGGAGCCGCAATTGTCAAACTTATTGATTCCACCCCCGAGATCGATGCCGAATCGACCGAAGGCAAAACATTCGAGGGAGAGGTCGTTCGTGGTCAGATCCGGCTTGAGAATGTGCATTTCCGATATCCGACCCGACCAGGCGTTCGCGTGCTACGAGACCTGTCTCTCTCGGTCGAACCTGGCACATATGTCGCTCTCGTTGGGGCCAGTGGCTGTGGTAAAAGCACGGTGTACGTCCTCTTGGAAACCACTATAATAATCTCTGATCATCCGTTCAGGATTCAAATGATTGAACGTTTCTATGACCCTCTGGCTGGTCGAGTCCTCCTCGACGGCAAACCTATCAACGAGTTCAACATTCAGGAGTATCGCAAACACATTGCACTTGTTTCACAAGAGCCAGTCAGTACAACGCACTGATGCGTTTCGTGATGTCTGACAAGTTCGCTTTAGACTCTATATGCTGGCACTGTCCGTTTCAACATTTTGCTCGGGGCAACCAAACCAGAATCCGAGGTTACACAAGAAGAAATCGAAGCGGTCTGCCGTAGTGCAAATATTTTAGATTTCATTCTCTCGCTCCCCGAGTAAGTCTGCACGCATTACCTTCGCCCATTTGTTGACACAGTTTTAGTGGTTTTGACACTCAGGTTGGTGGTAAGGGCTCACAGCTTTCTGGTGGTCAGAAGCGTGAGTAGTCTATTTGCGAATACGCCTGCACCTTCACTAACAGCACCAGAACGAATCGCGATCGCTCGTGCCCTTTTGCGTAATCCAAAGGTCCTCTTGCTGGATGAAGCCACGTCTGCACTAGATTCCAATTCCGAAAAGGTTGTGCAGGACGCGCTCGACCAAGCCGCCAAGGGTCGTACAACGATTGCCATTGCCCATCGTCTGTCTACCATTCAGAACGCCAATTGCATGTGAGTCTTGTAAACTTTGCGTATGACACCATTCAACGGTGGTATTTGTAGCTACTTCATCAAAGAGGGCCGTGTCAGCGAGGCGGGCACCCACGACGAGCTCCTGTCTATGCGCGGTGATTATTATGAATATGTTCAACTGCAAGCACTGAGCAAGAGATAAACATCATCGAGTCATCCCCGCTCACCTGTGCTCAAAGACGTTTCGGTATATATGGACTTGCAAAGATCTACCCCCTCCTTGATGCACATTGTAGTGTTTTTGGAGACTCGGCGTCATGTCATTCTACACCCATAGATTGCATAGTTTAGGATCCATTTGGCATGTTTTGTAGCGTATACCCTCTGGGATCTTTATAATCATCACTGTCACGAATCCGCTATTGACTGCGTTGGTGTAGTGCGAACCAGCTCGACTCCAAGCGGTGTGTCACAGATCGCGAAAAGTGTATTTCCACAGACAAGGCGACCATCGGGTGTCTGTGTCTGCGCAAGATGGTCATCACGGTGATACGCCCAGGACACGTGTGCGGTCAGAATACCACCATGACGCAATGGTGTCGATTTCCGAGGTCATGTCCTTGTTCACGTCATCTCGAAGACATATTTCGGAGAGGTCAGGGCTCAGAACACACGCGAATGCGTGTAGTACAACCAACGGGAGGGCACGTGTTCCTGCTTTAACAAGGGACTCGCACGACGGTGTGAAACGTACCTGTTGCGTGGTATCGCGCAGGGGAAGAATGACGTCTCAAGGAACACCAACAATAAACTCAGCTGGCGTCATTGTCCGTCCAAAATGTATGATTGCATGTGACCAACGTGATCCCGAACTAGGCAAAGTACATCAAGTCATTCTTCTTCTTGCTTTGCACTTTTCACAAACATGTGAGTCAACCGCGAAAACACGTCAGAAGACTTACCCTCTGCGATCCCACTCAAAAAGTGTTCGTGAGTCAACTTCCCTGCACCCTCCCGTAGAGCGATCATACCAGCCTCCACGCACGTCGCTTTGAGCTGTGCACCGTTGAACTCGTCTGTACTACGGGCGAGCTCTTCAAAGTTGACATCGGGGCTGACAGTCATCTTGCGAGAATGGATTTCGAGAATACGAGCTCGCGCCGTCTCGTTTGGCAGAGGGAACTCGATCTTGCGATCCAGTCGTCCGGAACGAAGGAGGGCAGGATCAAGAATATCGATACGGTTCGTAGCGGCGATGACCTGCACATATTGTTAAGCACACCATCAAGTCAGCCCGGGACGCTTGCCTTGATACGCTCGTCACTCGAGAAACCATCCAGTTGATTGAGCAGCTCCAACATTGTTCGTTGCACCTCACGATCGCCACTCTTCTCCGAGTCAAACCGCTTGGTACCGATGGCATCGAGTTCGTCAATAAAGATGATGGCTGGAGCCTTCTCCTTTGCAAGCTCGAATGCGTCACGGACTAGCTTTGCACCATCACCGATGAACATTTGTACGAGCGAAGGGCCAGCAAGCTTGAGATAACATGCTTTTGTCTGAGCGGCGCAAGCACGAGCAAGAAGGGTCTTTCCGGTACCTAGACGATATTCGTATAGCAAGGGAAGGATAGCAAAGAGAAAAAGCGTACCAGGCGGACCGTACATTAGACAGCCCTTTGGTGGCTTAATGCCGAGGGTCTTGAATTTGTCTGCTTGCTCCATCGGCAACACGATCGCTTCCACTAATTCTTCAATCTGCTTCTCTAAACCACCAATATCGGTATATGTTTCGGTGGGACGCTCATCGACTTCCATTGCTTTTACCCGAGAGTCAAACTCGGTCGGAAGCTTGTCTAGTATAAGATATGAATCTTTGTTGACACCAACGAGATCGGAGGGCTTGAGTTCCTCCGGAGGGACGAGACCGATGAGTGGGAGGAAGACAGTCTGTCGAGTGGATGTCTTTACGACGGCACATTTGCCTTTGCGCATCGAGTCCAGGTCTTGATTTGCGCCATCCTCTTCCGAATCGGGGTCGACATCAAGGATCTAGAGATGACAAGGATGAAATGGAAGATAAAGCACGGAGGGGGACAGGGTTACCTCGACAATATTTCCAACGAGATAGGGCAAGACCTTGTTCTGCTTGATCTTCTCGCCATTGTCACGGATTTTCTCCTTCATGACGCTCTGTTCGTGTTGCAACCGTAGCGTTTCTGATTTCATGACCTGGATCAAAACCCTCAACGCGGTCTGAATGTTTCATTGTGGTATCCACAAACCTTGACGTCGTTTTCAATGAGACGTATTCTAGTGAGAATTTCGTCTGTGCCCAGTGACAAGATGTCTGCGGGAATATCATCGAAGGTCTCTTCTGAAGGTTGATCTGGCGTTGTGTCCATGGCTGCGGCATCCTGCGCTGGGGGTTGTGCAGTGGGTTCTGGTTCTGGTTGCTTGTCTTGGGGGGGAATTGCTGGCGGTGGTGGGGGTGCTGAGGCCATCGTGGACGTTGCGGATGACGATGAGCAAGGAGGATGGACGCGTATGCTTGGTTGACTGAAAGAGGAAGTGTGGCAGTGCAGTAAACACCCGTCGGCGTTGTGCAGCACGGCGAGCAGCACAGCGACGGATGGCGAACAAGGACCCGCCCACCAGCGCTGAAGAGAAGGCGCGTTTCGACAAGGTCAAGGACGAACTCGCAAAGATGCTCCTCAAGAAACGGGCCGCTGACCGTCAGCTGGTGTGTCTGCCATTCATTCATTGTCCAGCAATGTTGACGGCGGATTCGACCAGGCTCACATCGAACTGTCCATCTACAACCTCGAGACAGCGTATCTGACAGACACCGCGTCGACTGGGAACATCATACACGGCTTTGACGGCTACCTGAAACCAACACAGGGCGCGGCTGCTCGACGGAAACACGACATTGGCGATGGGGACCGCTTGTTCTCGAGTAGTAGCGGAACTTGGTCAAAGGCATGTCTGTTCGTTTTCACTGTCCACCACTAACTTGGTCTCAACATCAGTCACTCGATCTGGTCGGCGACGGCGAAGAGTCCACCCCTGCACCAGACGACTTCAAACACCCAACCACGCCGGGCGTGACCACCGTTGTCGTTCCTCCAGCCCCGAGAACACAAGAGCTTACTGCAGCTCAGCAAAAGAAGAACCGCGACAGAGAGTATCAGAGACGGAAACGAGCATTGCGCAGAAGCGCAGGAACAGTGAGTGACGAGGACTCTCAAAGTATTGGTACAGGCAGGAGAGCCCTCAAGCGAGCCCGTGTAGCAGATGACGAATAGGTGGTGCTCATCCCACTCTGCTTGTACCATCATTGTACCATCGCCAAACGATATACTAATCCAACCACTCACCAGAACACACAAACCAACCAGAACCGTATGTGCACTCACCACTCTACCTTTTCCAAATTATATTTCGAGCTTACTGAAAAACGTTTTGACACTGGCTTCATCCATCCCCCCACCATCAGGATCGACTGCCTCGATACACCGAGTGACAGCGATCGTCTGTTTTACTTCCTTGGTACTGATCCATATCCTGCCATTCATGCCCACAGCTGCCTCGAGCGGAAAGTGAGCGCCTAGAAGGGGAAGCAGAAAGTGTTTTGGGTCCAAGAGACTGGACATGGTCAGTGTTGGTGACACGTTGGAGTGTGGAGCACTGACAGTCGACTCATCCGCAAACTGCACTGGACAATGAATCCACCACGGAGCTCACCAAACCCTTCTGCTTTGTGTGATTGAGCATCGAAACATTCTAGCTCGGGTTCCATGTCCTTGTGTGCGAGGGAAACGCGCGCGTATACCAAAGCCCCAACCTACGCCAGAGATGGATCGACATCGAGGGGAGGGTGAATCACATACCTTGAGGTTGGGTTTGCTTCGCTTGGTAGCACCTTCGAATGCGAGTCCGTCGAGCAGCGCAGGATGAGCAGAACCAATGTCGACGCGCCATCCTTCACCGCTGCGACCGAGAACGATGCCAATCACACTCTCCTGGGGTGCTGGGACATACTGGCAAGGAGTGACGGAGTGTACGATTCAAAAGGACGAGTAACTCACTCGCCGTGCATTGCTCTCCACCCACCACCGACTGTTGTTTGCAGAATGGTGGAGATCTCCTGCGCGTGTCGATATGATGCGCCGAGCTGAGAGCTGCAACAAGCCCGGTCCCAGCTTGAGGTTGACGTGGTCTGCTGGGACACGCTCACCGGGGAGGACGATGGACATGAGAAAGAGACAATCTTGACCACAACGACGATGGCGACCCCGTTCACGACAGAATTTCCAGAGCTCACTCATCTGAGGTAGTCGTCCTCGTCCTGACCGTACACTTTCGCTGACCTGCTCTAGTCGCACTGACCTCGAAGACCTTTTGAATGACCCAGCCTACTTTCAAGCCGTCTTTCACTCCCTCTCGAATGTCAAGTCGCTCTATCAGTCGCAGACAGAACTCGGAATGGCCAACGAAGCGATCGCTCGTCCGTCTGGATGAATACTTTGCCCTCGAGTGACTGAAATGTGTTGCAGAATCAAATCTGTCGCTGCAAGACCGACTCTACCAGCTGCGGTCCGAGACAAAGGACGCATTCGACCAGGCAAAGTCACTCGAGACACGATGGAAAGAGGTTGAACGCGAGCAAAAAGAGGTCTACCAAGTGGGTCGCTAGCTCACCGTCCTCGACAGTGGTCTCATATGAATGCAAGCGCTTCAGCCCTCAATTCCTCCTCCTACGTCTTCGACATGCGACAACGGACCAGGACAACGCATCTGAAGCACTCGCATCGTCGTTTGTCCAGTCTTCATCGTCTTCTGGGCCCAACGACGCGTCGGACGTGGACGACTTTGTGAGGGAATTCAGAGAACTGAGAAAGGTCTATCACAAGCGGGTGATGTGGGCAGACAAGTGGGCTGCTGGCAAAGTCATCTGGAGGGACGAGTGACTCTCTCTTACCTATGTACTCTGTTCAGTACACCGAATCCCTTCTTTCTCAGCTTCCCCTTGTAGGACTCGATTCAAGCACAGAAGAGGTCTACAGGCAAATCGATGCCATCCTCAAACCACCCTTTTCTTCAGAAGCCATCTTGAACGTCCTGGCGCTCTTGCAAACCGACGTAGCACAACCATCCGAACTGGTATTGCAAGTCGTGTTGGCAAGAGTGGCTTGTGGTCTGTACACGAACGCTCTCGACCTGTACTTGAACGAGGCAAGTACCGCCCAAGACGACGCAGAATGGTGGGCCGAAGTCGAGCAGTCAAATCAGCTCGCTGCCTTGTACCTCTTGCAGAGTATGTGTCCAGTGCCTATCCACGATCAAAATACTGACACTCTCTTAGCCTTTCCGAAACGCATCCTGGACTTGCTACGAGCCTTGCAATCCAGCGATGGTTCACTTCACCTCGCCATGTTTCGCCCTTCCTCTCTTCGTGACTTTTTCTCGTCTCAAAACCAGCTTCGACCCAACCCGTTTGCGTCGATCCTCTTTCCTCACTTGAGAGATAACCCGTGGACGCGTGTCCACCCTGTCTTTTATGTCGGCGCGCAAGGTTATACCTCCAACGTTTTCGCTGTGTACAACACTGCTAGACGAGTCGTAAATGGGGTCACATTCGCCATATATTTACCTCTCCGCCTTTCTCGTGACGAGTGTCGTCTGAGGCGCGAGGAAAACGAAAGGATTCGAAATGACAGGGCGGAGGTGCTCGGGAAACTCATTGCAATGAGGCCTGCACTCACGCGAGCCTTGACCGCCAACGAAGGCTCGTCGGTCGATGGCGTACCCAGTCTTGATATTCTCGTCGGGTTCGTGACGGCGTTGGGTTCAGCGGCGTCAGTCGAACTATCGGAGCAAAACCCATTGGCCAATTTTGTGGTGCTCTCCAAGGAAATCCTGGTTAGTCGCAAGAAGGAACATGCGTCTTATCGCAATGTCAAGGGTCTGCGTCCACCATCACGGTTCACGCTTTTGTGGCCTCGTTTGTTGTTCCTTCCACCCTTGACTTTCTACTGTATCAAGACACTCTACTCTTCTCGGGCCACACTGACCGACTTTGCAACGGACACACTAGAGACCATGCACAATTTCATCACTGATTGGCTCTTGGAGCCCCTTCGTGATGTCCTCAGGACTATCCGGGCTGGTGGAGAGGAAGGTGTCATTGTTCGTCGTGAGGCGGTATCCGCTGACCTGGATGTATGTTTTGTGGTCATTGTCTGCTCTGCTTCTCACTGTATTCTCCGACAGTCTCTGGAGCGAATGGCACTCGCACTAGCTCAAGACAAATTAGGTTACACTCAACCACAGCTGACCGCCCTGTCAGCCAAGATACGGATGGGAGACTTGACACCGATCCTTGAGATTTATGAAGACGACATCAAACAGCCCCTCAAGTCTGCTATTAGTGGCACTTTGTTAAGGTCGGTCTTTGTGCAAGTGCAAAAGGCAAAGGTACGTGTAGCAGTTGTCGCATCGGGTTCCTTGGACTGATGTCTGTCAGGTTGACATTGACCAAGCCTTGACGGGCATCGACAAGTTGCTCAAGTCCCAGGAACTCACGTTTGCATTTGTCGGGGTTGCACCAGCACTCGTTGTCGTATATGTGGTCGGAGGATTCCTCAAGCGACTCGTATTTGGCGGCAGTAACAGGTATGGTGGAAAATATCGTCAAACAAGTGCTTGGCTTGCGATGAGGTCTGTAGTACCCTGCGCAACCGGGATGTCGGCTGACTCTACACAAGGAGGATCGAACGTCTCTTGTTATTCCAACCAACGGCGCCACATAGACACACACACGCAGACCAATCGCACGATGCGGAATCATCCTCAAACTCGATACCACCACTAACAACGGGCCTTCTGGTACTGTCGCTGGCCCACCTCAGGCAGTATGCGCACACCTCGTTGCCTGCACGATCGCGTCTCCGTGAGGGTTTCATTGAGGATGTGCAAGATTTGGAGGATCCAAGCCTAGGCCGGTGGGAGAAGATGAGGGTGCTGGAGAGGATGTGGAACAGTTGGGGACGTGAACTGGGATGGTACGAGGTTGCGGGTAGCCTAAAGAAACGCACGTGACATGTATGGTCGTGGTAGTGCTAGTAGAGGTTGTACTAGTCGATCATGACAACTTATGGACACGCCTATTTGACGTCCTATGGATGGACTGGGACTGGGACTGGACTTCGCAAGGACGCGATCTCCAAACCTCTTGCAATCCCACCAAAGAACAATCTCAGCGGTCTTGGCAAGGACCGCGATGAGGCCTTCCCCTTCTGGGACCAGTACGTGCTCAGTGACCTCCTAGTACGCTCCGTTTACCACCCTACACCTAGCTTATTCACCGCCGCATCAAAGGCGATCACGATCAGAGTATCGAGTGGGGACGAGGACGCCAATGATACCCAAGTACCCCACATTTTTATCACCCTCTCGCCCAACTCACTCCTTCCGTCAGGACTACCCCTTACACACAACCCTCCAGCGCACTACGACTGGCATCATCTCCAATCGAAGACCCATCTCTGTCACGCCCACATCTGGGAGCTCCACTCCGAACCCGGGCCCAAACGTCAACACGGATGCGAGTGCCGCACATCTTTCGCTCCTAGCCACTGCCAAGAGAGAAGCTGCGAAACGTGGTCTGTACTCGAGATTTTTTAGGGGTCCTGTTTTGGGTCCCCACGACGACCCGCCTGTGAGCGTGGCATCGGACGTGGGTTCATCACCTGTCGCGTCCTCTTCAACCACACCTGTGTGCGAATCTGCCTGTGAGCAGGACAAGATCGCAGGGGAAACGGAGACGGAAAAGAAACGAAAATCGCAAGACAAGGCGGAGACGAGAGAGGAAGGTAGAGAACGGAAAAGATTGAAAAGGCAACGCAAGGCTGCAAAGGCCGCTAAGAGGGTAGACAAGACACTAGCGAAGAAGGCCAAGCAGGATAAGAAACTGGGTATTGTCCATCGCAAAGACGGAGGGACTCGCTCTGGAGAAAATGAGATGTCCCCGTGTTCAAAAAAGACTCAGAGATCTCTGGTAGATGATACCCATTCCCATAGCCCAGATGCAACTGACGCCACGTCGAGTGTCGTTCTCACTACCAAAAAGACAGCAAAGCGGAAAAATATCCCTCCCTAGGCACTTTGTTATATTACCATCAATCAAAAACTGGTCATCATTTTTATGCGGGTTCATTATTCTACATGTCTTGGAGCGTCGGAAACAAAAACAAGGTTCACAGCCGCAAATCAACTGCTATGGGGAATGAGTGATGATTGAAAACATGATATATAGCAAAGTGGGAATCTTGTCATCCTCGGACGCTCCTCCAAGCACTTTGCATTGCAATGCGACGCGCCTGTCCAATCAGCAGCATTAGCAAGGAGTAAACAAAAACAGAGACCAGATACCTGATCTAGAGATATCGAATCTTCTCGCAGTTCGACCCTCTGTCTCCCATCATTGTCATCATCTTCGTCGTCATCGGCATCAAAAATTCCTCTTCCACTTGGGCTCCTGATCCCTCCAAAGGCAGCCTTACCACCTGCTAGTGAGAAAGGTGTCGAAGCGACTGCGGTCCCGAACACGCTTGCATTGGCTGGCGCACCAAAGGTCGCAAAGTCTGTGACAACCTTGCGCGGTGGAGAGGCAGATGTACCCGGTGAACTACTCGGGACGGTTGCAGGTTTAACCGGGGTAATTCGGGAAGGAAGGTGAGGAGCATAAGAGTACGAATACGAACTTCGATTAGCGGCCTGCCGTGCGAGTAGATATTTGTCCGTGAACCGTGTGCCAAACACCTATCGGACGAAGCGAATCAGTAACATCATCTGTTGATATAGATAGTTTGATATACCCGCTTGAGTTGGGGTCTTGCCTCTGCCAATGATGGAGAATGCATGAAGACAGAGACGTTGTGTGTAGCCTCCGGGGATTCCTTGTAGATACTTTCGATCACCACCTTCTTCGTGCTCTCATTCCTGAGCAGCAGTTTTTCGTGTAGTTCGCGGGCCACATCATCGACACTCTCGTTGTTTCCGAGTATCCGTTGCGCTACAGCGTGCCCCACTTCGCGCACAAGTCTCTCCATGTCAAGATTCTCGAGCACGCTGCCGACGATGGCATGTGAGAGAAGATCTGCGGTGGTCAAAGGAAGCATAAGACCCGATGTGATGGATGTGATCGCTTGATAAAAATCTGTTGCATACTGTTGCACATCAGGGCTTTGGGTCAGTACACATACTCTATTAACTGGGCAGGGGGTAAGAAAAGTGTGCATACAGAGTATCCGCTGAGCGCAGGCTCGCAGGCGACGAAAAACTAGAGAGGTGTATGATCAATAGACGTGCGAGCCAAACTGTAGGGTCAATTGTCTTACCAGCGTTATACCTCGGCTCGCCATGAGACGCACGATCTGCAATGGATCATTTCCATCCGGTGACCCTTCGTCAAAGCCTGCACAAATTAGGGTCAGGTCTGAATTGATCACCGCAGCCAGGCCGTACCATCGCCGTACTCGCCAATGCCGTGGGGAGGGGCATCAGCGATGAGGACCACCATCTTGCTTGCATGTGCCCGCCAATCCATATTTAGTGCCTCTGCCAGGGCAGCGGTGACAGCCTCGGGTCCATCACCACCGCCTGAAGCATAGAGGCCCGAAAGATCCTTGTGAACTTTGCTGATGTCGGACGAGAATCCAAAGTTCTTGACGATGTATGTATGGTCTTGTGGTGGGTGGTCGCGAAATGCTACGAGACCCACACGCAGATCTTCAGGTGATTGGAGGCGACCAGACTCGAAGATGTGGGCACAGATTTCTTCTATATTTCTAGTAGCGCTTGAGATGTAGGAGCCTTGGCTTCCTGTGCAGTCCTGCACAAAGACAAGATCGCTAGATTGTAGGGTTAGCCAGCCCCTGAATATGGTCATTGAGGAGGCCGTACAGCATCTTGCGGCCATCGTCATAGTGTTGCGGTTGTGGTTGGTGGGGCGCCGCGTTGGCGTCAAAGTCCATGTCCAAGTCCATGTCGAGTAGGGCGGCGAGGAGGTGTCTGGTTGTTGAGCTGGTCGTCGTTGAACACAAGCCGTCGCGCACTGGGCCGTTGTTTTTGTAGTCCAGGCGGCTACCGCAAGGCAATCACGGATCTCAGCCTAAGCGGACTTCGGATCTGCTGTACGCAACCGGTCTATACTAGAATGTAATAAAATCAAGGGTCCCTTCTACCAAATAACCACGTAGCCCAAGGAGAGGTCCATCCAGGAAGAACAGGTCCACCAGGTTTCAACAAACTCCGGTACAGCATCACCAATCCTGCGCTGATTCCCCCCACCATCGCGGTCATCGTCACGTACATTCGGAGCCGCTCAGACGCCGTCAGTGCACGATCTGGCCCTCCTGGTATTGCTGCGTGGCTAAAGCGCAGGTCAACTGCTGTCTCAGACAGCTCAGCGGCGATTACGCACGGGTTCATAGCAATACTGCACATCACGTGGAAGACATCGGCAGTCTGCCCAGTCTTGATGCTCACTGCAACTGGAACCTGAAGACCAAGCCGTCGAGAGTACACATCAGGCTGAACCTCGTGTCGCTAATCCCCGCTGAGAATCGCCCGAAAGATATCGTACAAGACACTTACCTGCTGCGCAAGGTCAAGATCGGATTTCGTGGCAACAAACAACGTGGGTATATGGTCCAGGCTATATTGTTGCTTCAGAACACGTGTCAGACTACACACTACACCGACATGTGCCACATACCCGTAGATTGCTGATGTACGAGAATGAATTGGTATCGCTCGAGTCGTGGACGTAAACGATGAGGTCGGCGAGGTCCGTCTTCTTCGACGACCGTAAAACCTCGGCTTCGTACTTTGATCCGAATTCCTGGAGCTGCAAGGAACAGCCAACGTTTCGTCAGGTCGTATCACTCTAGGAAATGGTACTCACCACGAGGTACTTCTCAGATCCATCAATATCCACAGCATTGACAACGCTGAACATCTTGCTCGTCGGTTCATACGCTTCCCTAAACGGCTTCTCAGCAAAAGCACGCAACAGAGACGTCTTTCCTGATCCAGCGGCACCACACACATAGCACAAGAACACGTTTCGCGTGACCTTGCCCTTCCTTCGGTCAACTTTTCTTGGTCGGGTCGTAAGGAGAGCACCTGTACGTTGTTCATCTGGGTACCCAAGATAGGCGAGATATGCCAGGGTCGTTTTGTGGTCGAGGAGTGTAGTCATACTGGCGCAATTACGTCGAGCGTGGAATGCAGGGTTTAGTACACACATACCTCCACTGGGCTAGCCATCCTTGCAGAGTGACAGCACCGGCATCATCTACAAGGGTCATGCCTAGAAACTTTTGGCTCGCCCAAGGATTTCCAGGTGAAGTGCTAAATAATTCATCTAGTTCCACCGTTTTAAGCGCGCCGTCTTGGTCCTATAAACGACGATAAACAGAGTTTTGGTACAAAATGTAGCATGTGATGTTACCTTGTCAAATGTTTCAAAGATGTCAGTGAAAAACTGGTATCCTTTGGGACTTAGCTCGACGGAGCAGTCATGTGGAACGTCGAACCTGAATTGGCACGTCAAAAAATGCAAAATCCGGCATGTAAGACTGACTTGGGAAGAAGGAACGACTCGGTGAGCTTCAAATCTTCGCCATATCCAAATTTTCGAAGCACAGCCCATGTGGTTTCAAGGCGACCACGTTGTATGAAGATGGTGTGAAGGTACAGAAAGCCGACTTCGGTGAGACCATCTTCCTGAATACCACCTTCGTCATGCTCGCGCACCATATCTTTAATTCCCTCTAGCTCCTGTAGTTGCAAAGGCGCATCGAAACACTTTCGCTAAAACGGAACAAAAAGTTACTGTGCAAGCACTTGTATAGAATGATGTTTGACCAACCTGGAACTCGTTCAATTCCGTGGCATCGAGCACGCCGTCCTTGTTCGTGTCACAAAGTTTGAATATACGCTTCAATGCGCTGAGGCACGCGGGTTTGAGGACCTAAGATGACTGAAGAATGGAAGAATGGATTCTAGGAAGGTTAAGTAACGTACATGTTCTTTCGAGTCATAGAGGGGAGCGGTGGGATGGAGCACAGCCTTTTGTGCAAAGTAGAAGACTTCGGAGACATTCAAGGACATCTTGGCTGAGCATTCTACGCAGGTCTCGACCTCCTGAGAAGAGGTCTATGCCAAGCACAAGGGAAAGGGAGGGACTTGCCTTGAAGTCACGCATGATAGGTACGATCTCCTCTTCGAGAGCTTCGTTCGTTACTTCCCCGCCTCGTAAGTCAATCTTGTTTCCAACGAGTATGACGGGAACCTATAGTGCAATCAGGAGAGCATGATGAGGGAGCAAAAAAGACATACATTGACACCCAGTTGGCGGAAATGAGGAAGCCAAAATGTGGGTATACGGTTGAAGGAGTTCGGATTATCGATAGCGTATACGACACATATTACATGTGCTTTTCGGATTTCCGATTCAAGATGCTGTCTGTCCTGTGGACCGGCTTTGTGGGGGATGGGGAAGCAGAGTAGGGACGAACGAGAAGTACCTACCACTGGAGTCGACGATGTAGGTCGTGACGTTCTCTGGGGTGACTTCTGGTGGAATAGTGACCTCTGGAACGACATGCTGGACCTGTAATAAGTGAGCGGAAGTATGACGAGCAATGTGAACGGAACGTGCTTGTGCAACAAAGGCTTCCTTGATTAGAGAAGTTATTATAGTGCTTTTGCCTACACCATCTGTTCTGGTTCAGTGGACGTTTCGGACGACGAGGACGCGCTCACCGTCGCCAACGAGGAGGATGCGGACATCACGTCTCATGACTGGCCGGGCGTTGACTTGTTTAGTCCACTTGCACTAAGCCAATCCTCGCATTACGTCAGCACATACCATGGCCTTGAACACGGACGTGATTCTGCTCATCGTCGAGCACCTCGACCTCGACGACCTCCTACGTCTCGCGTCTACCTGCAGGGTATTTAACTACATCGTATGTATCGAACATGGTTGATCCTGTGCTCATCTTCTCCAGCTAGGTACACCATTTCGCTTGGTCCATATTCCTTAGGAATAACCAGAGACATTCGCTCACCCTACATTCTTCGCGGTCCAGATGGTCTCATCTCGCACAGGTTCGCTACAACACCCTCGTAGATCGGGCCTGGTTGAGCGGCAGCTTCATTGCACGTCCTCTCTCCCCTCCGTGGCGCGGTAACCTCCAGCCTACAATCGCCTTGTCTGCCTCCATGTTGCTAGTTGCAGCGGGCTCTGTGATCTATTCGTACGCGGTGCATGACACTTTTGATGCTTCTCCATCCCGCATCGTCTTCGAGTGCTCGTATACTATCGCTCCAAGTCGTGCTACAGCCCAACCCGACATCACTAGCGTAGCATTTCATCCTTTTCAAGATCGCACCGTGTTTCTTGGCTTTGGGGATGGCTTCGTCGAACAAGTCTTCCTTCCTCCCTACCAGGAATCCCACGACGGTCAACACGTCAGCATTACACGCGTACCACAACATGCCGTTCAATACCACGATACCGATATTGTAGAGAGCATATCCTGCCCTTCCCACATACTTCTTTCCCTCTCCCAGCGGGGTTCAGTCTCCCTCACCAACCTCGCCTCTGATTCCATATCCTCCAGGACCGTCAATCTGGATGTGAGGAGTTGGACAAGCCACCTTTGTATGTCCTCCTCCTCTCCATATGCCGTATTTGGTACCACATCTGCTACACCTCTTTCCGTTTATAACATTACCCCTGATGGTTTCTCCCCCATTCCATCGATAACTCTTCAATCGCCAAAGAACAGTCCCTCAGCTGTATATGGCATCACCTGTTCTCCGCCTTCTTCCCCTCTCGGCCCTTCCGAGCAAATCATCGTTTCGGGTTGGTACGATGGTTCTGTCCGTATATACGACCTCCGTGTCTCCTGTTCACAACATCCCCCAGACCCAAGTCCAGCATCGACGTCGACCTTGTCATCACCGGTACTCCTCCCAGTCATTACTCTGAAAGATCCTTGGTCATTCGATCCCGTGTATGCTGTCTCTTGTGGTGGTGGCAACTCCAGTTTCGTTACAGCTGGAATGGCTAGACATAGCGTCGTCACTTTTTGGGACGTACGCAAGCCATTTCAGGGCTGGAACGTGTATTCTCCCGGAAACGATCAATCTCCTGTGTATTCTCTTGTGCTAGAGAGTTCGAGACTCTTTGGAGTGACCCAGAGTCGGCCATTCGTCTATGATTTTGGCCCTGGAGTCACAAAGGACACCTATCCCCCTATCACTACTGCTCCGCCGAATGCAACCGCCGGTAGAAGAAGGACCGCAGGAGGCAGACTCAGACTCGAGAGGAATGGGGTAGGATATCACGTTTCGAAATATCACCATCGTTGGACGGCCATTCACAGCGCTGATTGAAGACATGACTATTCAGAAAGTCGGTTCGTGTTACCCGACCGTCTGATGTGGTTCACACTAACCGATCCACCGAAGCCTTGACCTTGGCAAGTGTTCCCTTTCTGCAGCGTCTGCTACTTTGCTGCATAGTGAATTTCTCGAATGACACGGAGAGGACATCGACCAAGATACCCAACATCTGTCGACATACCTATTTGATCTGTGTAGACTACCAAATTTTTACAGGCCTCATGCAACCAATGACTCGTTACAGGAAATCACCTGGTACGTGCACGATGGGAATAACTCTCGACTCTCCTCCCAGCGTCCCTCTTGCAGGCATCGGCCCTCGAATAGGTGTCTCGCCTCCATGCTGCTTCTGTATGCCATTGATGAGCGTGAATCGCATCTGAAGTCCGTACATCAGTCATTCATAGGCACATGTGGTCCAGGGAATGAAATGTCGATTTACCCTTGCTTCCTTCTTCTCGACTTTAACCCCCCGCTCTCCAAAGTGCTGAAAGTAGTGGTTCGTCACCATACACCTGAATCCGTGAAGAACTTTATCGTCGTACGCCGCATTCCGCCATTGCTTTTGTAGAATGTATGCCATTATGTCTTCAGGAACTCTTTTCTTTTCGTCCTGTGTGAGGTTGTGCAGATCAATCTGGTGACCGCATCCCTGCAACGGACACCACCATCGACCATCAACATCCGGTAAGAGGGGGGTCAGCTGCAGCTGCCAGGGTATTTTATCCACTCCTTCATCCTCCACAGGCCAATGATCCGCCTCGTTCTCCTCCACTTCTGATGGTTCTGAGAAGTCTGAGACGTATTCTGGAACACCCGGAGCGTCCCCCTCACTCCCAGAACCCGATGAAATGCTTGCCCTAGAATCACGGTTTGGCCTAGCTTGTGCGAGCTGAATCTTACGCATCATGGTCTTGTTCGCCTTGCCAATCACCGGGTTTCTCCTGACCAACCCCTCAAGACCATCGTTGTCGCTCTCGTCATCCTCGGAGAATTCTTCCTCGGGCTCCTCTCCTACAGGCCAGCCCCACTTCACCCCCCGCCTAGCAGCCTCTTTCCTTTCCTTGCGCACCTCCTTTGCAAAGTTTTCCCAGGATGTGATGTCGAACAACTTTTTCCTCTTCACTTCGTTGTTCGTGATAAACCATTCGACCTGTGCGGCGAATAATCCCAGTATCTCGCTCGTGTGAGGCCGGAGAAGGTGACGTGGCGTTTTGGTTTTCCCAATGTCGTCGATATCCGTGTCGTCCTCGTCGTAAATGAGCCGCCGATGTCTGTCTATAGGTGGACATGCAAATCGCTCCATGTACTTTTCGACAAACCATATCGGGGTTCGCTTCTTTGCGGGAACATACGGATATTGTTTGACGATCTTATCCATGAGGGCAAAAAGTCGCCATCGCCAAAAGAAGTTTTCGGATCGTGAATAGGTTTCGACGTCCATGGTCGCTATCTGGTAACACCGATTGCTAGTAGACGTATTAGGAAACACCGTTCGAACCGCCCTCGTGGCCGTACACTCACTGTGCTCGTGAGCTCCACAATAATCCATTCGGTACACGGGTAGCTGTGTGTCCAGTCAGCCACACACACGTGTAACGGTCTAGACAGAAGAGAACACGTACAATGCATAAAAGTCGCTGGCATGTTCTTCTCACCCTGGATGAGCACCATGAGCCTCGCTTCCTCCTCCTTGCGCAATGCGGTCGAACTCGCGAGGTATCCAAAGAGAGTTTCCAACGTCAGGTGAGGTGGATTGCGTTCACCCTCTCGCAGTGCACGTTCATTTGCACGTAGATTGAGCTCAGTCTCGATGGTCTTCTGCCCAAACTCGGAGAGCCAGTTTGAGTTGCTGATCTTCAAGACGCCACGGAAGCGGAACCGACGGTTGTCTTGTCCGTCCAAGGGGGTTTCGGACTCGTCAAGGCTGGACAGGGACAAGAGGCGTAAGAAGAGGCAATTTCAGAGAGAGGAATTCGTGGTTATACCCAGTGACACGACCATTAAGCTCAAGGATGAAGGAGTATAGGACAGGTTCCGAATTACCTTTCATCTGGCAAGCCGTTTCATCTAGAATATCGCGGTCACGATACGGTCCAAGGGGTTGTTGTAGAATGTCTTTGAGGATTTTGCCACTAATCATGTTAGTTGTGTACTAGTACAAGATGATGATCAAGGGTAGTCTCACGATGGCTTTTGATTGTGGTTGATTAGCTAGTTTACTTACTTCTGTACAGGGCAGAAACAGCCGAGGCTAACAGCATATGATATACCAAAGTATGCAATGAGTTTATGCTCGATGAGATATCAATGAAAGTAATATGCTTCAATCGGAATTAGGTAGATAGGGCGACAAAGGACAATGGGGAAAAAGCAAACCAAAGTTAATTCATAAACAGAACAACGACCCAACAGTCAAAGACGAGCCCATGGTCGTTAAGCGAAACCAGGCTCAAGGAGGTGAATAGAGATGTCCCAGACAGTTACGCAGATGTGGGCTGTTGCGCCTGCGAACGTGTTGCCCAATTAAAGAGGTGGCGCATATCGCTTGAAGGCGGGTTATCAGCAGGCTGCTTGGGTTCAACAAGCAGACTATGTGTATCAAGTCAGCGCAGCCAATCCCAGCGATAGCTCACGACATACCTTCTCCTATACAGGTCTTGGAGATCACCATGGTGTTTAGAGTTCTCAAAAGCGACGTTCAGATACTCTTGGACTTCAGGGATCTTCTTCAAATTAAAAGGCACCTGAAAGCGTTGCATATCTATCATTACATCAATGATCAATTGTCCCTGCTGATAAAAGACAGAATATTGACCCTGGACAATACGGGCCAGCTTGTGGTACTTGTTGAAATTCAGTAGCTTTTTACTGGGAACCAATGGTGATTCTCGGAACGATGGATTCCCCTCGCGACAAAATGTCACGTCTGTCAAATAAAGACCTGTTCATATCACGACATGAGTGCAAATCGCTTGTTCTGTTGATGACAGTCCTCACCCAGAAACGGTACCGCAGGTGGGGCAGTATTTCGAAGTCTACTGCGATACTCGTGGTAGTTGCGACCGTGATCAGCCAGCCGTCGCAATGCTTCCAACTGTAGCTTATTCTTTTGAGGGACGCCCTAAGAATTGATCAGTACAAACCGTAGTCGTGTAATATTCAACTCACGAGCCATGTCTGATGCAAGCGAGAAATCGTCGATGAATCAAGCGCCGCGAGTATTGAGCGTGGGGTACTATAATTGTGGAGTGTTGTACACCGCTAAACCAGACAATTCAGTCCAATCCTGATAAATGTTCTCAGAAACACTCACATCCGCGACCTTGATAAAGAACTTGACTAGCTGTGTCCGCTTTTTCATGTCATGTTCGTTTAGAATACTCTCGGCAATCCAACCAGTAACGATTGTACTCAAGGATGAGACAGCCCTGACATTCACAGGGGGTCGCGCTCCCTCTTGCCCTGTTTCCAGGACTTCTTCAGGTTGGATTGCACAATAGAGATCACATTCCATGATCGTCAACTGCCTTGCAAGCTCCAAAGCATCGAACTCGGTAACAACGACAGAATCAAAATTCTTGTTTCGCAGATTTGAAAGCAACGCCTTGGTCATCATAGGTCGAGGGATCTCGGAAGAAGAGATAGTGGGAGGATTGAGCGACACCCCTGGGTCGCGCGCCCGTTCGCTCCTTGGGCTGATCACATTCGCGTCCGCATCCTGGCGCATGGCAATAAGGTCCAAAATGCGCTGGGCTGGCCCGGAAAAGTACTGCTGCAGAGCTTCGCGAGTGAACGACTCCAGGTGTCGGAGAACTACGTCATCGACGCCTGGCCTCCAGTGCGTTTCCAGCCAGCTCTTCACAAAGTTGGATACGCGGAGGCGGATGGGGATCCCCTTGTACTGCTGCCATCTTAGAATATCATCTTCCGAGAGATTGGGGGGAGGCATGATATTGTACCGATGAATAAGAGCTTGGACAAGTTCCGTCGGTGTTGCGAATAATCGGAACGTCAGGAAGAACACAGCGGAGAAAGCAGGATCAACGATACTGTCATGAGGTATCATTTTCTCAACAAGCACCTCTAAAGAGGCAGCGACAAGGTGGCCATCGGAATTGTAGATGACGTCCTCCGCCGAGTGGTCATGACCCAGGGGGTCACGCTTTACATCGAGGGTAACAGGTGGCACCGCGTCTTGCGCGAGCTGGTCAGTAAAGACGTCGGCGGTCTCTTGATCGCCACCAACATCTCCACAAGCACCGTCAGGCAACTTTGGGCGTGGTGAAACCGCATTGTCCGAAACGGTTTGATCGCCTTTCGAATACGATGTGTGTTGCTCTTCTAAAGAGGTGGGTGCGGTATCATGTGAGCAGTCAGAAGATTTCGATTGGCCAGTGAGCACGGATGAGTCCGAAGATGTCTCCTGGATCCGTGTTAGAGTGTGTGCGGAATGGCCCAGTGATACTTGGGCCAGAACGGTGTCATCCTCCTCATCGATGCTACTTCGATAAGACCGTCGGAGAGAAGATCCACTTCGCTGGCCTCGCGAAAACTTACTTGGATCTGACCTCGCTGGAACTTGAATAACAAACTGCTGTTCCGAAGAGGTTCGACTCAGACATATCTTGACAGCATTAACGCAATCGGCACCAGCTTTGCAGGCAGCCGTAGCAGAACGGATCAGTGATGCCTTTTCTGCTTCCTCCGTCACATCCGGCGAGAGTGGGACCATGAGAAGGCGGACAGACTCTGCAAGTGAACTGGTTACATTATACAACCCTTCCTTTGCTGCTCTGAGATTGCTAATCTTGTGCTTGGGAATCTCGGGGTGCCTCATGACGGCTTCGACAATGGTAAGAAGTTTACAGACCATTTCAACGATCTCTCGCACCAGCTCATACATGTGGCCTGTGCTGGATGCATGAGACGTACGCAAATGGGAATGCGCGTGGCCTATAAACGCCGCAATGGTAGAGAGGTATTGGTCATGGGTATGTTTAAGGGCTTCCATAATCTCAGCAGAAGTCGAAGGACCCGACGGGAAGGAGGGTAGCACGGGAGGAAGCCTAGGCGAATCGATGGAAGAAAAGGACGAAGAGGAAGAAGTACTGCTTATCGACAGCATTGCTGGTTTGTGGCGATTGGTGGTTTCATAGGCTAGGTATTGTTCTTTCTTTGCACGAGTGAGAACTGTTCGGTGGGGGAGTAAGGAAGCTATAGAGGAATTCATGTCCCGGCATGGCGAGGGTCCTTTACGCTGAGATCGGAGGTCACCAAGACTCTTTGCACGAAAAGCGGTTCTGGCGGCTTCATGCTCTTGTAATTTGGGCTTTTTCAAATCGATTTCACCTGATAGTTGGGCAGCTTCTGTGAGCGTTATTGGTAACCCTACCATTGGGTCCGGAGATGCACGTTCAAGTTGCAGGTGAGTGGACGCAATACTGTCGACAGGCGATGATTGTTCCCTCTCTGGGAGTTCAATACCGCACTGTACTGCCACCGCTAGGAATCGCCGGACTTGGGAGAATACCTGACCACCAAGCTTCAACATTCCCTCGATCTCTGTATCCCGGGCGTCTTCATCGCACGTCTCATCTGAGGCTCTCCTTGCTTGGGAAACCAGTGCAGCGAGGACAGATAATATTTGCTTCCGTTCGAAAGCCAGAGGAGCAAAGCGTTTTAGCAACGGTGCCTCGCGCGGTAGACATTCCACAGAGGACAGGACAAACCGAACACAGGATATAATACACGCTGTGGACGGCTGAAAGTGTGTTATGCGATTAGACCTGACCGCGCTTTGCAGGAGGGAGAGACTCTGTAACAAATTGACCATCAATGGGGGACAGTACGAAGCGATGTCGGGACCAAGAGCTTCCGTAACCAGGGGACGATGATCCCTGCGAGACGAACCGCGGGAGGGAGTAGTGGCCCATGATGCTGTTGACACGGCCGACATTGTGTGAGCATGACGAGATTGACGGGGCTGTGAAAATCGACACTGGAATTGACAGAAAGCGGTCCATGAAAAACGACATACTCACCGATGGACGAAGTTGTTCTTCCGTCAAAGCAATGACGCGTTCATCTGCACTAACATAATTACTTGGAAACCATCCTCTCTGGCCGTGTAGTTCGCCATCCCACCACCCACTAGGGTCACGATTGAACACACGGATAACTTGACCGGCACGAAAAGAGAGACAAGTAGCGTTTTGTTGCTGAGGGACAAAATCGTGAAGGGCCAACACATACTCGGGTGCAGAAGGTTGCACCCTTACAGTTTCATCTGCCGAAGGGCTGGAAGGGCTGGAATTAGTTTGGGGGTTAGGCTGCGAGAACACCTTTCCGGACATGGGTAAATGGAGAGAGGAGGACGATGCGGACGCGGAGGAAGAGGGACAAGGGGAGACAAGAGAGATTGAAGAACTCGTAGATGCAGTCGATCCACTGCGCTTGCGCATGCCATTCGGGAGAGATTTGTAGGGGAGGGATGTCGTGCTTGAAGGACCCGCCGATTTTTTCGATGCTACAACAGAGTCATGGTGTATATCGGTGTTGACGCGAAGACGGATTGGGACCATAATCAAGATAGTCCAAGGAAGACAGTCGTGTTAATGTCGACCAGCGGAGCTGCTGTCAGGACTGTCAACGATGGCATAATTGCCAGAGGCGATGTAGAAATAAAACAGGGCGTACCAAACGACTGTGATGCGACAACGCGCTACCGTTTGCACGGCCAGGCGCAACACGAGATGGCGGTCAAAATGTGCTGCCAGTGCACGCTAGAGAGTACAAGGAATGGTACAAGGAGATGGGCGTCGTGAGAGTCGTGAAGCGTGTTGGTAACGACGAGGCAGTTGGCACCGACGTCGGCGAGTCCAACATATGTCAGAAGTGAACCACTATTTGTAATAATACACCAAAACACCCTACGACAATGTGACTTGCCTCTCTAGTTGCCTGCTCAAGTCCACCCGACAGACAAAAGTAGTTGACACGAGTCCTTTCTTACAGCGGCACGGTGAGTACACATGACCCTCTGGTGATTGATTGGCTTTTATTCGTCATGTCAAATTTGCCTTGGACATTACTTATTATCGGTACGTGCCAGACCCTGCTTGCCTGTCAAAACAGTCCCTGCAAGATCGAGTCTTTTGGTTGACTGATTCGTGTAGTGGTGATTGACATCGACGTGTGTTCCCCCGGTGTAGGCCAACGTGGTACAATGCCTTATTGAAGTAGACTGTGTGGATAAATGGCAAGACCTGTAAATGTATTTCTTGCATGGACATGGGCTGTGTTGAGCAACACCTTTGCTTACTTTTGTTCCACAGACAAGCCCAATGTCATGTTTGCCCTGCCAGAGTCTGTGGCCTTTGGCAGAGCAAACTTGACCTCAATGTACCATGGATGGGTAGGCCAACTGTGTTCTTTTTTCACTATACCAGTGGCCAATGACTGATGGTATGTGGACTAGAGCCTAGTACAAAAGGGTTGATTCATAGGTCAGTTCCTTTTGCAAAAGGATTTGAATGCAGAGTTTGTAGTGGACTCATTTTGAAAGTCAAAGCTTTCTATGCAATTGGATAAATTCTAGAATTTGAACTAGGTGAAATCAACAAAAATGATTTGAAAGAGTGTACATTTTTTACCAATCACTGCTACTTCCTAATGGCATAGCCACAACAGCAGTACATACTACATGAACATGCGAAACACGTACCATCCACCAACCAGGATAGCAAATACACCAACTATTCCTGCACCAATGTATCCATAGTTTTCATTTGCCTTTTCATTGTGAGTATCATCCAACTGCACCACAAAACTCTACTCACCACTGCCCACGCCCTCCACCAGGCACCTGCAAGTCCGCCACCGTCGGGTGCAGATGCTGCTGCATGGCACGCCCCACATTTTTGCCCAATCAACCCCATTATCTCTATAAGTGAGACACTGTTGAACAAAGGATCAGTCGTTAGTGCACTCTTGTCTCACTCACGCACCCAAACGCAAGCAGGATGCTCATCGTTGTTAAGATAATGCTGAGGTGTGACATCGTGCTTTGTTTGACCAGTACCATGCGCTCTTTGTGCGGTTGTCCCATTGCATTTTCCTTCCTTCTCTCTTCCTCGATGGTGTTGTTGGACTGGTCCGTGCGGGGAATGATGTCTACTTCGTTTTCCGACGCATCCTGTCCTGTTTTCGGGGTGGACTTGAAAATCTTCCATGAGTGGTCAGCGAATCCAGTATAGGAGTAGAGCATTAGAATGGAATCCAGCGAATCTACCAGGGTCATTCCTGTTGTGAACAACAGCTTTCCGGTATAAGCTAGGCAGGGCATAGAAGGAAGCAGATGCTCACAGGTAAAATGACGACATCGGAAGGGTGTATGCGCGTATCGTTCTTTCCATTCTTTGCCAAAGCGGATATCGCGAGTAGGGCGATTGACGATGCGGTATCAAATCCTGTGTCAAGAACATCAACACCATACATACAAAAGAGACGATCCAGACCTAGGCCAAACAACACGCCTACAGGGTACATCTACCAATAGGCCACTTGAACAAACAGGTCATGACATGGTTGGATACACCAAACGTACCTTCCACGGACGATCTACAAAGTTGACCAAGGGTCCAAGTAGTCGCATCATCAGCATATTTTGGTTAGAGGCAGGTTCTGAATCTCTCTCTCCATGTTCAGAGTCTCTGGTCTGTCCATCAACGGGTGAGTGCACAGGTCGGAGACATGGACGTAGGGAGGGTACTTGACGCTTCCGTAAAATTCGGCAGAGAATAATCGCGTTGGCGAGACCGACGATGAACAAAAAGGAGCCGCTGATAGCCGTCCCTACAGGTGGTCGTGTCACTGGGACTCGGTGCAGAGTGACGTCGCGCACCCACGGTCGACCCGACGTTACCAACGCCACCCAGCTTGTTGTAGATGTTGGCGCTGACGAGTATGGCGATGTTCTTTTCCAACGCAATGACCAAGATGACCAGAAGGAATCCAAAACACACACCACCACGATCACGATTGTACTGTGTCCGAGGGAAAAGAAGAGACCGCAGGTGATTGCCAGCTGTCCGTGGCTGAGGAGGGTCCGTGTTGCGTTATCGATCGCACTGCGTCTGTGCATCAGTTGCTGTGTACGTGAGCGTGAATGACCAGACAGAACAGTCAGATGCGACCAACACGATCTGCAGCAGTGTCCCAAACGACCTTATATGATCTGCGTCGAGTGCTGTGTCTGTCAACGGCCGTCGAGGATGCAAACATGCTGTTTACCATGTCTCAGGCCAATGGTCTGTGCAGAGGTCAGCGAGTGTGCGGTGCAGTGGTGCAGCCGTACCCAAGCAAGGATTGCGAGTGCCATCATCGCATGTGAGCGCGCTGCAAATGCCCAGCAGACGCCGTTGACGATGAGCTCGACGGCGACGAGAGAGAGAGCCCGTCCGAAGAGGGTGAGTGGCATTTACTTGGTTGCCGGGTTCGCCGGAGAGCGCTGCTCGTTCCGCCGGGTGATTCGCCACGTCTGCGGATCTCTGTGGCGCTGAATGGAAGCATCTCGTCTATCTCGGCCCGGAAATGCCGGTTGTGCGGTCCCGATTTCTCCGATCGGCTCACACCCAAAAGTTTACTCATCTCTACCAATGATAAGCGTTATTGTGTCCTCGAGGATACTGCAGTAATGTAATGGCCCAAGCTTTATGGTAATTGCCAAAGTTACATAGCAATCAAGGCATTGATCAATTAGCGTACACTTTCAACGACAAAAAAAAAGAGGCGATGCGTGGATGAGTAAGACCGAAGAACAAAAAAAAAAAGGGAACAAGGGGATAATGACATTCAAACGCAAGAGACCAACGGCAAAAGAGAGTGCATAGATTGATTTCATCAAGGAACAACGCCGACCGAGCGGACGGAAAATGCAGCATTACATCACCTCCTTCCATAGTGTCCCGTCTGTGGTGTAGGGGCCCAGTGATTGTGCTGAGCAGCAGCAGCGGCAAGCCCACCCAGGGGCTGACCACCTTGCCCTGCTGGCCCACCAGGCCCAGGGTACGAGTACGGCGGCGCGGTCATCATGTGACCACCATACATACTCGCGTCTGTAGGACTTGCACCGTGGTGTCCATGGTGCTGGCCATGGGGCGCATAGCCCCCTGTTGGCGATGGACCGTATTGTGGTGATGAAGGCACCTGCGAGTGCTGTTGCTGTGGACTCGTTGGAGAACCAAGCGAAATTTGTGGGGGTGGCGGTGCCTGGGTAGCGGGCTGGTGCTGAGATGCACCCGGAATGGAAAGTGGAGGGGGAATCGTGCTGTTTGGTGTTTGTGGAGACCCAGGGCCAGTCCGACCTGGCGCATTCGCCGCCGTAGTCGAGGGGCGGCGACGACGCTTGCTGCCAGTAGACGCTGTGCGACCGCCGTCGTCATCGCCATCCTCGTCTCCATCCTCTTTGGCAGGAACCGGAGCACCGACGGGGCCACCCGGAATCGAGAGGCCGCCGGGCATATTCGTGGCGTTACCAGGTGGAATGGGCATAGACTGCGTAGAGCGATTCATGGGGGCGCCAACAGGCACATTAGGTGGTAGGGCACCGCCATGAGGACCACCCTGGGTATTGGAATTGAGACATGCTTGAATGAGATTCTTGCCCTCGGGCTGCGTCACGAGCGGCTGTAACTTTGCGGTTGTGAAGGTGTACACGAGCCCCGTCTCTGAGACGACGAGGAGTAACACCTGGGTGCCCGTGAGCGTGGAGAGCTCATAGGCCTGATGGAGTGGTTAGATAAGCAAATAGGCGAGGTCACGACGGATGAAAATACCTTTTTCATTATGCCTGCGAAAGTGAAGGAGCATTTTCAGGAAAAACACGAGAGAGGCCAAGAAGTGATCGCATACCAGCTTTCCTTTTGGAGAATGTTATGTGACGTCTTGATTTATCCTGAATAAACTCGATCTTAATCTTGCGTCTTCCCGCCTTCTTGTCCTTTGGCTTTTCCTCTTCGTCGTCGTCATCGCCAACGCTCTCGGCGGCGTCCTGATCGTTGATGAAGCCATCTTCTGGGACAGGGCCCGGGGGTAGGTGAGGTTGCTGTGGGTGTGGCGGCTGACCTGGTTGGGGTGCTTGCTGTGGATCGGCCACAGCAGAACTGGTGATGTCGAGAGCGGTGCGCTGGCGCTTACGCATTGTCGGTGAGGATGCAGCAGGGTCGTCCTGGATGTTTTGGCCGGAAAGGGAAGGCTGCTGGCCGTGATGAGCCGCGGTCTTGGAATACGGATAAGATGGTGAGCTGTTGGATGCAGATGGAAGATGGCGATAGGCCATGTAGTCGGCGAGGACGAGGGCAGCGTCGGGTGCGGCGACCGTGACGGGGAGGGCGCGGTGGTGGATGTGGACGACGATGGGCGGCGAGTGACGATGTCAGCGAGGGTGCGGAGGGCGTCCTTAAAAGGAATCGCTGAAGTTGGAAGGAGGTGGAAAAGGGAGAGTGTCAACGGGGGCGTGTGTTGTCTCAGTCTGGACGATCAAAAAAAGACACCCCAGTGTATTTGTCTATTTGGCTTCGTCGGAGTATATATCGATTACTCAGGCACGTCCCGGTAATCCCCGGAATCTACTTCCGCAGCCACCACTCCCACATCTTCCATTTTAGGAAGACCCCCTTCCCCTTTCCGCGGATGATTAGCTCATCACAACCCTTTTTCGGATCACAGCCTTATCCAACAAAATATAAAATTAAAACGAAAAACAAGAGAAAAACAAACATCCAATCGTCCGCGTCGAGAGTGCAATGCTCCCGTGGCGCTCAGCGCTCTTTCCTTTTCCCTAGTCATCTTGACACTCGAATAGTTCTTTCGTTGCGAAAGAAAATGTGCACCCATGCTTCCTCTGGTGTCGATCACGTTCTGGCCAGGCAGGAGACCATTCATGTCAGCGCAAAGTCATCGGTATACCAAGTCCACCAAGTGCCTCCCGGACGCGGCCATCAACATCCGTCGCGCCGCCGTGCAGTCGAACGTCCTCGAGTGCAATCTCGATCGCCCGTGCATCACACCGTCCGTTCCACGGCCGGGGAAGGTGCCCGTGCACGTATGCCGCAACCTCCGTATCTGCAATCAATGACGGGTTGCACAGCAAGATACCATGCACACGTTTGGTCAGCTCGCGTGTGACACAACTTCGTCACGTACCGCTCGGCTCCCTGTTGATTTGGCTGAGGTGCAGCTCTCCACAGTCCTTGTCACAACACACACCGCCCCCGGGCACCTCATAGTGGCACACCCGAAGATCCGGACTGCGCCTAGTTACTTGTGCAAGCCAACGGTGCAGCACTGCTCGCTTCAGTTCATTGAGGTCTGGGAGAGGAATAGGGGAGGAAGGGTGAGAGGACATAGCGCCTGTATCACACGAAATAGGGCAAGGAAAATGTACTCTAGGAGGGGAGATACTACGCGTACTGGCTTGCGATGCACTAGTTATCTTGGACGGTAACACGACCAGAGAGGAATTTCCAGTACTTGGGTCCGGTCCGAGTCGAGGTCGAAGGAGCGGATATCGAGAAAGAGGGGAATCGTACAATGGAAAACCAGATCTTGGTGATTGCGGAGGTGCTTCATTCTGTGACTGTGGCAACTGGGGCCGCTTAACCTATATCGCCATCGGTAACCACCAAGTCACATCAGCAGACATCAGCATATCGGGCCACATGGCCTCCATAACAAGCCAAACTGGAACACGCACCTGTGCCGACGATGGTGCTCCAGAATCGCCGGCGGTCAAGGACTCTTGATGAACATCTTCCTTCGATGGCGATACCTAACCATGTGATTGCGGCGTGGCGCAGACAGAATAGGGAAAACAAAAGGAGGCGAAGTTAGGAAGGCAGATGCACGTTAACATGAAAAAGGAAACGGATCCTTGCCACTTGTACGGAATCCGTCTCTCCAGTAACCAGCAGGTCTAATGATACCACATTGTTGAGCAAGTCAAGAGTACCAATGCAAGCAGTGCGATCAACAGTGGGTAAACATACCTTGCTCATCTTCAGAGTCCCCGTCTTGCGCCGAAAGTTGGTGCCCTGAAACCCCCCAGTCAAATCCCCACAGGTGGCAGCGAGAAAGAAAGCAGACCGATGAGAACCCACACAATACAACCATGAATGAAATAGAACGAAAATCAAAGAAAGGTGATGTGAACAAGAGTAAAAAAAGATAACCACCGTAGATGAAAAGGAATGAATACCACAGGAGGGAATGGAGGGGGGGAGAGAACAAAAAAAGATATCAGCCGGCTGTCGGACTGACGGAGAACCGGGAGAGAGAACCAATGGTAGATGTCTTTGGGGCTGATAAGTCGTTCCGGCTACCGGTGGAGCCTGCCATGCCAAGAGTGCGAACCGTCGCCGAGGTGTCAAGAGTTGGGATATCTGACTTCCCATCGGCCACTGGTACAAAAATACCTGAATCCAAAGAGGTTAACGTATGATCAAAACCGGTGCAAGATCGCCGTGATAAGCGAATACGGAATGTGCACGTCCAGGCCAGTGAGGTGGGTGAAAGGCGGTAAATGACACGAACCATGTCTTCTGGTCGAATCCAGGATGGTGAGGTGGTTGTTCTCCCGGTCTCGTGAAGAAGATAGCACCGACGAATTGCTGCGGGCCAATGAGCTGAAGAGTACCTCGTCTTGTTTTACCACTACTCCATCTGGTAATTGTGCTTCAGTGGTCTGTTGTATGACTGGCGTTGACTTTTCGGACATCTGCAAGTTAACATTAAGTGCCTCTTGGAGGGTGCTTGAAACGACCTACAGCCGCAAGCTTTTTTAACCTCACACCCTCCCTCTGGGCAATAAGCTGTCGCATTTTCTTAATCTCCTCCTCCTTTTCTGCGAGCGCATCTGTAGCGGACACTGCGGGTAATGATTGTGCTGCACCATTGGCAACCGCCGACGGCCCCAAAGACGATGTCATCGTTGGAGTCGTGGAAAGCCGCGGCGGGACGCGTGCGGTGGTAACTGCCGGGGAATACTCCCGAGTATCACCGTTTCCTACTTGATCCTCCACTTGATTGTTGTCACCATCGTCCTCACTGTCGCTTAATTCGATAACACAACGGCGCATACCGCTAATTCCAGCGAAACTGCCAGCTTTGCGTCTAGAGAGAGAGCCAGGATAAGGGCCCCCATTGAGATGACCGTTGGAAGATGAACTTGCAACACCACGCGAGGATCCCGACCCGCTGTCAAGGTCCACGAAATCAGCTGCGACAGGACGCTTGACCCCCCGGCGTTGTGGATAGCTGCCATCACTATCCAGGCTTGCTAAACTTGAATTGGGTTGAGGGATGGGCGAATGAGAACCAGAGCCAGCCGTATCCAGAGATGCCGCCAAACCTCGTTCTGTGTCATTGCTGGTAAAGACTGCGTTGTCCGCTGATACAGCAGGCAATGCCATGGGTGAATGAACTTCATTATAAAGGGTCATGGCTGGGGATGACTTGGGGTGACTTGAAAAGGGCGGTAAAGAAGCGGTAGTATTTCTAGGTGCGTCGAGAATTAGGTCGTCAACATCCATGCGTTCCAAATTCGAAAAGGAGTTTGTTTCAATAGATGCTCGTCGGTCGCGGTCGTGATTGTCCGGGGTGTTGAGGGGCGGTGCAGGTTCAATCGTCTTCAAAAAATCGTCAACGGATTGGGCGTGAACTTCTCTCATATCAATGTCCTGATCGTTGGTGGGAGCAACAAAGCCAGGGGGTTCACTTTGCCGGGCCTTTCGAGAGGCAATGACAGCTTTGCGGGCAAGTAATTCCTGGCGGCGTTGCTGCTCAATCACGAGCAGCGAACGAGAATTGGAGAGATCAGCGGACGACGGCGAACTCGGCTCAGCTTTAATGCGCGGAGAAGGGTCGGGTGAGGACAACCGAGTGTCAATGCGTTCCATGCTCATGCGCTCAACAAGGGAGATTCGGGCTGGGATAACAGATGGAGGAGGCATTGTAGAGGACGAAGAATGTAGCGAGCGGGTAGATGGGGATGGAGAAATCGGAATAAGTGCGAGCATCTCAGGTGTTGGGTACGGAATAAGCCCACTTGTGTCCAAATTACTTGGAAGCCGCAGATTGAGTTCCGAAAAAACGTAAAAGATGACATGCCGAGTCAGACCGCACTGCAATAGATATTCGGGAGGAACACCCCATCCAAGAAGATCAAGTACGATGTCTTTGGCAGTATTATACTGATCCAAGGTCACTAGAAATAGAGTTAGCGGAGAGGGGACTGTTGCGGAGTCGATGACCAACTAGCGAGTCCTGGCCTGACATGACCAGTATCCAGTCGATAGGTAGACGTCTCGAGCATAAAGGGTTCAAGACCGGATGATTGCCACGACTGGGCATCGGATTCCAGAGGGGAGAGTATTGCTGGTTCGATATGAGACGGTGGACAGGGAACCGAGTTGTTTTCGCTTCTTGCCGCTTCTTGGGACAGAGAGGAAAACGGGCGATGCCTCAGCCTTGGGGGCGGGGTGGGTGACTGTCGTGGTGGGGGTGAGGTGTCAGTGTCGCTAATTTCGCCCTCTTCGCGGATTTGACCGTCTTCGAAGTCTTCTGCGCGGTCCGTCGGTCCCAAAGTCGGTGACAGGCTTGGGCCAGACCGAACTACTACTAGATCGTCGTTACCGTAGTCGAGCTGGAGGATAGGCTCTGGAGCGAGACGAGGAGGCAACGTGGGCGCGTCAGCAGCGACCCTCCGGCGCTTTCTGGACAAGAGGGCGGCGGCGCGCAATGAGGAGTCGGTGTCGAGCGATGAGGCGGACGGTTGCTCGACGTCGGCGTCCATGAGAAAAGGGTGGTGGGGGTTGAGAGCAAAGAGGTGAACGACCCCGAATCGTTCAGCCACTCGCACGGACCCCCGTCGGATTAGCGAGCGACCAGCGACCAGCGCCTCGTCCCAAATGCCTCTCAACTACTCCAAGTGGGACCAGCTCGAGCTGTCGGACGACTCCGACATCGAGGGCCATCCCAACGTCGACAAGCGCTCTCTCATTCGGTGGAAGCAGCGCGACATTCACGAAAAGCGCGAGGCCCGCAAGCACAAGATCGAAGCCCTCCAGGCAGAAATCGCCTGCAACGACGTCCTCCATCCCCGCCTCGTCAGGATAGAGGCGCGCATCGCTGGCACAGCTACCAGCGCTGTCGACAGTCTTGCAGAAGATGCAGAGGCGGGGCGATCTCTGGCGGGTCTCCACTTCTTCCAATATCTGGTAGATCGTCTCCAGTCCAACCCATCCCCCGCAGCACCACCCACGAATGCAAAGAACCAACCGACATACGACGGCATGATTCTCTCTCTCCTTCTTCAAATCTACAACACCGTCAAGGCGCTTCCCAAGGACGAACAGGAAAAGGCCATCCTCGACGGCATCAAGAACCACATCGTCAAGCTCGCAGAGCACACGCGCAAGCTTCAGACCGACCTCGAAGTAGAGGTCAGGGAGCAGAAGAAGCACATCACTAGCGATGACATCCACGAGGGTTGGGAAAGCAAGGTATGATTCGTTCTCGTGTCCTTCAACGTACTCACACGTCGCTGCCAAGTACGTCCCTCCTAAACCTACCCCACCTCCAATCAAAAACCCGCTCACGGACACGGATTCGAAAGCGAAAAGAGCTACAACCAAAACGACAACCTACGAAGTACTCAACCCTGCTGCTGCCTCTCCCGCTGCCCCACTCCCCGATGTGGAGGTTTCCAATGATAGCGGGAAACAGGATCGCTTACCAGACCTCTCTCCATCTCTCGCCCGCTTTTCACGCTTGCCCCTCTGGAACTATGCCGAATCATTTGCATTCATACAGGCTAATCGCGATGTCATCGTTCCCGGTGCATCCGATTCTCTCCTCATCGCAGCTTTCCAGGAAGAGTCAGATGGACATAGCAAATATGCAAAGCAATGCGTGCACCAAAGCTTGCTCTTGCAATACTGTGACAAACTGGGCCGTGATGGAGTGAGGGTGTTCTTCCAGAAGTGGGCGCTTGCCTCTTCAACGCGATCACACTAGCACTGATCACTGTCGCTGTCACGACTCTAGGATGATTGCCGGCGACAAACGTGCCATACCCATGTTCGTCAAAGACGTCGAAGATACTTATGCTCATCTTGTCACTCGCGTGGCCGAAGCTGCTACTGAGGACCCTTCACCAAGGGAGCAGATACAGCTCGTTCCCGAGAATCCTGAGTCCTCCATCACTTTCAATGTACCAGATGGTCCGCCACCCGATGATCTCGTCCTTGAGGGTCCCGGGACGGAGGACTTGGATGTCGAGGAAGTGCGCAAAGCGTTGGTGATGCGGTGGACAGTCTTTGACGGGTTCAGTGACGATCTCAAGGATGCCCTCAGAGACGGATCACTTGAGGCGGTGAACAAGGTGCTTGGGGAGATGGACGTGCCAGAAGCCGAGGATGTAGTTTCACAGTTGGATCTGGTGGGAATCATGAGCTTTGCAGAGGGAGGGGTCAGAGATGAGACTGGTAAAGTGGAAGAAGGTGTAGAATGATTTTCTTGTACATCAGTGTGCCGGCCTGCGTACTGGTTCTGATCCACACAGTCAACAGAACCGTATTCCATGCAGTATTTCGCAAAAAAAAAAAAAAAAAAAACGCTGGCATATCAGACAAACTCTTTGCTCGCCTCGGGATGTGGATTGAGCCCATACGCAAGACCCAAGGCTACTCTTGCCGCCGCTTTCCTCCTTTCCTCGTCCGGCATCCCAGAAATTTCCTCTTTCAATCCCTGAAGCGCGCCCAGCACGCCCTGCAGATCAAAACGCTCAAGACTGGCATCCGCCATTTCTACATCAAGTTCCCCGCCTTGGAATGCCCCACCAAGAGCTGTCAGTGACTGAAAGTTCCCATCACCTTGTTCTTGGGTTGGCGAGAGTGAAAAGGGAATGGTACCAAAAATCCTTTGTGAAGTCTCCGCAATCTCAAAGCGTGACGGCATATCCTCGCCCTCTCCGTCACCGCTGTTGGAGGACGGTTCAAAATGCATCGATTCCTTGTCTTGGTCGCCAAGGTCCGACATGGAACCGAGAGACTTGTAGGGTCCCCCTTGTAGGCGAGCCGTGTCAAAGTTTCCGTGGTCATCCAGAATCGGAGTCGAGTGGCCAGACAATGGGGAGTCAAAGCTAAAGGTAGAACTGAAACTCGTCGACGTGAGAGGTGGAAACCTTGGTAGTGACAGGTTCTCCAAAGGGACTCCACGGACGCCAGCGGAACTTCCCGACGAGGCAGAGATAAAGGAAGTGAAGTCATCATCAAAACCTACTTTGGGAGTGGTAGGGCGCGACTGTTCGAGAAAACCACTTGAAGACGGTGACAAAGTTCCCGGAGTAACGACGGTGCTCCAGGGAACTTCGTCTTCGCCGGCGGTAGAGCACGTATCAGCATCGTCTCTGTCGAGCCAACGTTCAAGTTCTTCGAGCTCCCACCGCATGCGATCACGGTCCTTCCCAGATATCTTTTCTCCCACCAGTCGTGCGAGATTGTGGTAGTCATCAGAGGAAATGCCAGGATTTGATTGTACTGCGCCGACTGAGCCTTGCCGAACCATGGATGGCCACATGATGGTGCTCAGTGCATCGACAATTCGAGGTATACCGGGAATACCTGAAAAGGTCAAGACCAAAGCTAGCATGCGAAGACTACCAACTCACCGTCACGGTCGGGCACAGAAGACTCGATGTTTGGGACATCGACAAACTCGAAGCCTATGGAAGACAAGCGAACATCTATGTCTTGGTCATCCTCGATCTCTGCGGGAAAAGTGGAGCCAGTAGGGGAAAGTCTGATGGCAAGAGCGACCTCATGCCCGGATGCATACTGGGAGAGGTCTCGAAGTTGGTCGAGGTAAGGCTATATAGGGTAGATGAGCGAGAGATGAGCAGTGAATGTGTACGACTACCTCTCCTCTATTCCAAACGAACAAGAGAGCAGGGGCAGAGAGCTCGTGTTGGACCACAGCCCAAGAAGAAAGGGAGTGGACGAGAAATCGGACGTCGGCCGTGTAGTACTTGTTCACTATCGTCCACGGCACAGAAGAGGTCTGCTCATCGAGAGCGACGTCCTTGACAAGTCCTGTGGATCGCCAGTCAGCTTGTGCTCAGACTCGAACCAAGTACGTGCTCTGGAGGAGGGCCAGGGCTGTCTGCGTTGTGGATGCGACGGCGAGAATCGTGCAGTCGGTCATGCTGGCAGAGAAACACAAGCGAAGTTATTATACACGCCTTGCTCAGCGCCATCTGGCTTCACATCTCGCGAGTGTGGTTGGTGGTCACTGTCGTTGGCGTCTATCAAAGTACTGCACTATTCTATCCTAGCAAGACACAACCACACGTCCTTGGCCAGATCTCATGCAGCCATAGGGTCAGCAGTGCGCACAGTCTCGAGCGTGTTTGCATACTGAAACGCGCCAGAGTTTTCATACTGAGAGTAGACGGTCAATATTGGTCGTATCGCATGTGAGCGCAAACGTATACCTCCCACATATCGATGGCAACTTGACAGCTTTCACGGACGACGGTTGGTGCATCTTCTCGTGCCATCCATTCCTTTAGGTGTGGAAGGACTTCAGGTGTTGCGATACCGCCCAGAGCTTCTGCTGCCTCGTGTCGCACCATATCGCATTCATCCGTGTCCTGAAGTACCTTGATCAAAGATGGTACGGAATGTGGTGATAACAGCTGGCCAAAGACGAAAGCGATCTCGTGCCTGCTCACATCTGAACGACAAGACATGGAGTGCACTGCTCCACTTACTTGAAAAGAGCACTGTCATCTGAGAAACCACATGCAAGTGCATCGACCGCTGCCGACGTGCCAATATTGCGCAAGGAAAACATTGCGCGATACCTTTCAAAGAGCGATAGTTTGGTATCGAGCAACTTCTCTCTGAGCAATCTTATGGATGTTTCCGTTACATCATCGGGCTTGGGTTGCCCAGACAGCAGGCGGGACGTTGGCGGAGCGGGATCGATGGAGGCATAGGTGCTATCATAGTCGGGCGAGCATGTTGGCAAGGGTGAACACGGGCAGACTTACGGTACAGCAACCGGAGACTCTGTTGTCTTCCCTTCTTCCGAGTTGTCCCAGTCAATCTTTGCGAGCGCGATCTCGCAAGTTTCGCGTACACTCCGATTGGAATCCGAAAGATGCTTGAGCAGGATCGGAACTGAGCTAGTCGAGGATATTGCACCCATTGCTTCTGCTGCCTTGCGAGACGGTCATTGAAGAAAGTTGCGCAGCGATGGTTGGAGGACGCACCTCGTGTCTGACCATCGGGTCCTCGTCTTGTCTACCCAAGACCGACTCGAGAACGGGTAATGCAGAACGCCTTTTCATTTGGCCAAGACAGTACGCCAGCTCATGCTTGAGAAGTGCAGAAGAATCGTCAAAGGCTGTCGATGCCCAAGTCATGAAATCACGGTGCGGTGAAGAACAGAACGAAACCTTTGGATATTATCGCAACTGCATCGTCGTTCTTGAACGACTTGAGCGTAAAGAGAGCGCGAAATCGCTGGTGAAGGGGGACTTTTCCAGAGACATTGAGGAGAACTTGCTCAAGGGCCGCGAGCTCTGCTGATGAGATGACCGACATGAAGCTTTGGCGGACTTGAAAATCTACACTTTGAATATGCCCAAGTCCAAACGCTCCAAAGTCGGTGAGAACGAGTCTGTACAGCTAATTTGTGAGCAATGACACGCAGCCAGTATCGCTCACAAAGGTCTCAAAGAAGACTCGAGAACACAAGAATGCGCTTCTGAACGAGGTGGGCACACCGTGGCATGTGTTGGTCGTCCCAGTCAATGACCTCGACAGATTCAACAAAGCGCAGAAAAATGCAAGTACTGTTGGCTATTCGAGGTAGGTGCGATGCGCAACACGCATCTGAAAACTGTCCGGAATCTCTGGCGAGAGTGAGTCGAGGACACACCACAGCCTGTGTGTGATCTAACACGGGCAGGAATCAAGTTCAGCACGGATATACTTTGGAAAGGCCACGGTGATGGCAAAAGCACTTGGAAATACACCAGAAGAAGAGCATCGACCAGGGTTGCATATGCTTGCAGAGGTCTGTGAGCTCGTTCTGGTCTCTTGGTACGGCTGATGTCCATCATTGTGTGATAGAAAGTAAAAGGCCAAGTCGGTCTGCTGTTTACCGACACAGAGCCACAGGAGGTAGTCGAGTGGTTCGATGACTTCCACCAGGCCGACTTTGCACGGACGGGCAACATTGCCAGTCGGACAGTGATACTTCCCGTCGGTCCTGTGATGCGAGCACATTCGGACCCTCCAGAACCGTTCCCACACAACGAAGAGCCCCAGTTGCGTAAATTGGGCCTGACTACGACGTTGAACAAGGGTGTCCCTACCCTAGCAACATCGCACAAGATATGCGACAAAGGCAAAGTCTTAACAACCGAGCAGGCGCAGCTACTGAAGCTCATCGGGGAGAAAATGGTAGTGTTCAGGGTGAGATTAAAGGCACGGTGGGACTCTGACACAGGAGCGGTGACACAGTTAGAAGAAAAAGTTATCGGAGACGAGGACGAGGTGATGGACGAGGCGTAGTGTACCGATCCGGATTTCTATATTGAAGATCGGAATCGATATCAGCCTTGTCTTTCTCTTCCATCAATATGCCTGCAGAGTTTGCCCTCAAATCATCCGCTGACATTCTCTCCCCACAGGACATGCTCTCCCTGCCTAGGCCAGGTGACCCCCTTCCTAACCCAAGTGGTGACTTGGCTCTCATCGCCATCAGCACCTACTCCTTTGACGATCGCAAGTGAGTCCTTGCCGATCCTACTCTCATTCTTACTCACATCACACAGAACCCACAAGTCTCTTGCCATTGCATCCATCGAAGCTGAATCGGAGCCATATAATCTTCCCCTTCCCAGCGGAGGTGAAGGCTTTTGGCTCGATGCGCGCACCATCGCACATGTCGTCGAGACTGGCAAAGGCAAAGAGAAGAAACAAGAACTGTTCGCCATTTCGGTCACCTTCACTGGAAACGCGATCAGCGTTGGCGAGCCCGTCGCAATCGGTCCCTTCCCCGTCACCACTGCTACCGACTTCCGCTATGCGTATTCCGCCGGTATCCTCGTTTTCTCGGCCTACGTCCATGCGGATGGCGATCTAAAGGCTGTCAAGGAGAACGACGACAAGTATGAGAATCGCGGCAACTCCGCTTTGGTCTACGATGAGACTTTTGAACGCCAATGGGACACTTGGGTTGGCCCAAAACACAAGTCTCTCTTCACCGTGCAATTAAATGCAGATCAAGGAAAGTTTGTACTCGGTAACAACTTCACCAACGTCCTTCTGGACACTAACTTGGTATGTTGTTCGTTCATGAAGAAAGGCATCATCAATGTCCATCTGATATCCTAGAGTTCCCCCGTCGAACCGTTTGGTGGGACGGATGATTTCGATATCTCGCAAAGTCAGATTATCTTTACCGCAAAGGACCCTGTCCTTCCAAAAGCAACGCACACGAAACAGAATGTGAGAACCTCTCCGATGATTCCCCATCACTTGGCTGACTCGACTCTAGATATACCTCGTCGACTTTGACGGCTCCAATCTCAAAGAGCTCACCTCTGGTGTGCATGGTGCAACTCATGCCCCAGCTTTTAGTCGACTAGGCGATAAGGTGGCTTGGCTCCAGCTTGATGAGGATGGCCACGAATCGGATAGGTGGGGTATTCGCCAGCATCACCCTATAAACCTCTCTAACGCGCGATCCAGGGCAAAAGTTGTCATCCACGACCTCGCAAAAAACGTTAGTTTCACTATCACACAAAACTGGAACCGCTCACCCAGTGCTTTGGCGGTGCGTTGCAATCCTCCGTTTTCTGAAAAATGTTCCTGGAACCATAGATACAGTTCTCGGAGACTGGCAACTCTCTTTACATTATCGCCGAAGATTATGCCAGGGACAGACTGTTCACCCTTCTAATCCCTCCAACACCTCATGAATCTACCGCATATCCAGAGCTCACTCCTCCGTTCGATACTCCCGTTGCTTTGACTCTCGAACATGCTGTTTCCGGCTTGCATGTACTCTCGAACGGCCGTCTTCTCTTCGCCATGTCCTCGCTCACATCTCCGAATGACGCGTACGTTCTCAGCAACCTCTGGCTCGTCGAGGCGGACGTCAAATTACTAAGCGATTCGACCTTTTTCGACGGCAAGCTCTCCCGGATCACCAACTTCTCAGCTACATCTCTCCAGGGCAAACACTTACACCCCGGAGAGGACTTTTGGTTCCAAGGAGCAGAACGCGAGATCCACGGATGGATTCTTACACCCCCCGGTTACGAGTCTACGGATGTCAAGAAATGGCCCGTCGTTTTACTCATTCACGGTGGTCAGTTCCGTCGTTTTATGCAGTGAGTCGAGAGATGGTTCATGCGAAGTGATCCAGGCCCTGAAAGCTGCTGGGCTGATTCTTGGTCGTTTCGTTGGAACCCAAACGGTTGGTGATTGCTTACTAGCCGTGTTTCCAAGAAACTCAATACCTGCCAGTTTTTGCAAGTCAAGGGTACGTTGTGGTGGCTCTCAATCCCACTGGCTCGACGTCTTTCGGTCAAGGTACGCGAGACTACCCTCACCTCATTCCTCAGATAAAGGAACAATCATTACAGAGTTAACCGATGCGATCAAGGGGGAGTGGGGAGGAAAGCCCTTTGTGGATCTGATAAACGGTTGGAAACACGTTCTGGAACACTTCCCTCAGGTGAACCTTGATCCCTGAGGCCTGAGGTGTTTCTTACATCAATGATTAGATCGACCCTGAACGCGCCGTCGCCGCTGGCGCGAGCTATGGAGGTTACGCCATCAAGTAGGTTTACAAGTCTTATCTCTGCTCTCAAAGTTGCGCTGACGACCGCCTTTCCCTAGTTGGATCCAAGGAAACCCGGAGTTTGGCTTTGGCTTCAAGGCCTTGGTGTGTCATGATGGTGTAAGTCTACTCATGTTTTCCCATTTCTGGTCTCTCGACATTTTTTTGCCAGGTCTTCGATACCACGTACAATGGTTACGCGACTGACGAGCTCTTTTTCGTGCGTGCACATCTCCGTCGAACCTGTCAGACCCTATCAATATCCAGGTAGTTTAACCATGAATGGAATGGTCGTCCTTGGGAACCGAAATCCTTTGAGCTGTCTCGCAAGCGCGTTCTCACTCTTGTTGTTACGAACTCAAACTGACCATGTCCGGTTATAGGTACAGCCCAGCGTACACCGTAAGCAAATGGTCGACGCCTCAGCTGACGATTCATGGGAGCAAAGATTACCGTTTGCCCGAGAGCGACGGGATCGCAGTGTGGCACGCTCTGCAACAGTACGCATTTTCAACTGAGCTCTTTGATACTTGCATTACTACCCTTGAAAAAGACTTGGCGTTCCTAGTCGACTGGTGATCTTCCCAGATGAAAACCACTGGGTGTTGGATGCTGGAAACAGCCTCAAGTGGCACTACGAAGTATTCAAGTGGTTCGATCGATTCGTTGGCGAAAACGCCGATATCCAGAAACGTAACTGAAATGATCAGGTCACTGAATCGGGGAAATCGCGTTGTAATTTTGCGATACCACGGTGGACTATTGATTACATGTGTTAGTGCGGGAAGATGATTCCAAGCGAGAAAGGCTAGACGGATAAGTCATGAATAGGAGAATAAATAATAATCAGATCCATTTTCAGACGATGGAAGGATAAAAACATTCATGACCTCAAAGAGGTAGAGGGTCGACTCTTTTTACTGTTGGCAGCAGCAGGTCCTTTTGTTTTTTTGACCATGACAGGAGAGCGAGGCCTCTTCTGACGCGAAATTGGCTTGGGAACATGTTTCAAGTCGTGAACTTCTTTCCGATTTCTCTGTGAGTGCGTTGTCAGCTCCAACAGGCATTCCACGCTTGACGATTTGCCGACCTCGATACCCATCAGTAATTCATCATCGCCATCTGAAACAGGCTGATATTCCTCCGTATCACTTCGCCTGGGATCGTCTTGCTCCGATTCATCGTCATCGATCTCAACGTAGGTTCGCTTCGTGAATGCTTTTCGTTTTGCCCTCGGGGTTGCGTTGCCAGGCCTCGTGTGTGTGGGAGCGGCTCTTGAAGTCTGAGACGTGGAAGTAGATTTGGGCCCCGAAGTTGAGGTCGACGCAATGTTGGTGGCAGTAGTTGAAGCAAGCGTATCTAGTCCCACGTCTCGGTCGATGCTTTCTTCTTTGACAGGGACTTCTACGACAGCATGGACACGACGTACGACTATCTGACGCGTGTGATTCGAAGTCGATCCTTGTTGGGACGCAAGGGGAGCGGCATCTGGAGTAGCTCTTGGGCGTGTGCTACGTTGGTTCTCTGACAAGGGTGTTGGAAGCTGCACCGTGGCACCGGGGCGCGCCCGAGTAGCATTTGATATCGTCTTGGACACGGAAGAGACATTTTTTGATGGAGGACGCTCGTGGAGACTTGGACTCGAGGAATCGGGCACAGAGGCGCGATGTAAGCGCGTGGATGCAGACAATTCACCTATCATTGAATACCGTGGGAGGGGAGTATATGGCAAGGTGGTTGTTTGTGCATGTCCACCCTGCAAACGTGTGTTTAGGGAGTGTGACATGGGAATCAAAGGAACGCACGGAAGCCAGTCGCTCCGCGATGAGTTCTTCCACCCGCTGAGCAAGTTTTGCGCGCTCTTGTTCTACGCGAAGAAACTGTTCTTTCCAGCTGATTGCTTCCTGTCTCGAGGTCTCCTCAAGGCGAAGACACTGGTTCTTCCATTGAGCAGCTTCTAGTCGCAGTTGGGCAATGGTTTCGAGGTGGTGATGTATCTATCAATGGGGGATGACCAAAGACGCGTTCGAAAAGAGTCAAGGGGACCATACGGCAATTTCAGTTTGGTTTGCCTAGCGTGCAAGATGAGACAGAAAGAAGGGCACGTAGAACAAAGGAATGCGCACTGCAGCCTTCCATTCGGCAGCCTCCTGCTTCCAAGCCTGCTCCTCGAGCCTGTGGTTATGAAGAGTACTGACTGCCTCGTCGCGTTCCCTTCGCGCCTCGCGAGTGTCAGTAGTTGCTTGTGCGACATCCTTGCGAGCCTGATCTTGTGCAGCGGTAAACTGTGAGCTATCTGATGAGCACCTCGCCGAGTGGTGGATAACTGCGCGTACAGCAAGCGTCGCTGCTCTGTTGAAGGTGGAGAGCGCGTCGGACAAGATTGTGGATGGCGTCTTGCTCATTGTATCGGTAGTGGTAGTGGTCAACCCATTTCGGTAATTCCCGACTACCAACATGTCGAACCGACACCAAATACTCAAAGACGCACGCAAGGCTGGCACAGCGCGCACAGACCAAGAACAGACCTTTAAAAAGCCCTTTCAGACCGTCGTTCGCCCACCCACCATAGATCACAACATGCACGACGACTACGTTCACAACCCACCAAAGGTACTCAGTCTCATGCCTCCTGAGGCGGCCAGAGACCCAATTCCCCCAGAATGTTGCCGAGGGCGAGACCATGCCTCGCTCAAGTGCCAGGTGGGTTGCACAGGGCAAGATAATGGATGAGGAGCTAGGCAGGATCAAACACTTGGATGTGGAACGCGAGATGATCGAGGAGAACGCAGTCCATGCCTAGCAGGTCACGAAGGTGCACGAGCAGAATAGATAGTCAATGTATGTGCAGGCAACAAGTGAGCTACCCTCCACAACTACATCACCTTTGCACTTCCATTGGGAACACTGCCCTTCTTCAACTTGCGCCCAGCTGCGAACAGTACGCTATCCAAAAGTGCAGCTACAGTCAGTACTCCTCCGACAATGGCACATGTCCTGGATGGAAGCTGAGCAAAACAGACCATGATTCAAAGATATCATTACGTACGATGTAAGGAAATGCGCAAATGACTGTCTCGTTTCGGAATGGACGACAAGAATGGGTGATATCTCAAAGTTGAAGAATGCGCCTGTGCAAGGCTCAGAATCCACCGTCGAATGCACCTTGTGGTCACGTACCCGGCGCTCCCATGAAACCATGCTGCGTGTAAACACCTTGCTTGTCTTCTTCACCTGCGCCTTTCAACAGGTCTCGTTCAAAGTGCGTGACGCTGTATTGGTGCGTGTTGATCTATGCACCTGGATCAGTCCACACTACCCCCTAATAGAAATTTTACGCACGGATTTTTCATCGAGGGTTCTGAACTGAGTTGAGACAACCTTGAGGAAATACTGAAACATGTACTGAGCCTTGGTGGTCTGAAAATGAACAGATTCAGCGAGTACAAGCAAATACGTCACCAATAAACAAACCTTGGCTTCATACCCATCTAGAGGATTCTCATCAATTCCCATACGTTTCCTCATCTCCTTGCCTATCCTCGATTTGGTCGGGTTATACTCATCATCAGCCATGAAGTAGAATTCATGGACAGTGTGAGAGAAATCATGGATATGTTGATCATCCTTTAGGTAGGGTACGAGGTCGTAGAAGAACCGACTATTTGTTTGGTATGATCTGCCCGGAGAAATGTTGATGTTACCGATAACCTTGTTCACTCGAATGCGCCCAGAAATATTACACCCTTCATCCGCCTGGTCCTTGATTTTCTCAGACCACCCTTCTTGAACACACTGACGCACAACGTTAACATAAGGTTTTGCTTGATAGATAGCCGACTTGCCTGTTCAATGTCGTCTGGACTGCCAAAGCTCCAGCCCTTGTTCGTGTATGCCTGTCTCACCTCCTCACAACTGTTGCAGCATCCACTCTCAGGTTCTATACCACCGTAACACGACCCACAGTATCCAGATCCGCGCTTCTCTGCCAACTTGTCGATCTCGTTTCGCAGATCCCCGCGCTGTCCGGGTACGTCTACACCAGTCTTGGTGAGTCGTTTCTTAACAATGTTGTGGGAAACATCGCGTTGCTGTTCGCCAGAGATATCCATAACGTCAAGACTAAGCACTGTATGCATTTTTGTTCGGCAGCGAGCAGACATAATTTACAACTTAGCAGCGATAAACATAGAATGAGCATCACTCACGATAGCAGGGGACATGTGGAAATGTCACATTCAACTTTACGCTCAGTTTTTGTCCACGACTTCGATCAACGACAATGGAAGTGTCGACCCCAACTCTTCTGTAGTCGAAGAACTCCATGGTCGTGAAAGCGAGTATAATACATGCTGAAATGAGTGTCACTAAGAGCACAGATTATGTGAGCTTGAGCAACCAAAAGGACAAAGCTGAGCGCACGGAAAGCGCCAGTCCGAGTCTTCACTTTTACATCTTCTGTAGTCTGGAAACAACACGGATTGAGGATGTCGACGTGTCATAACACAACACACGTAGCGACTTACCTTTCCAAAGGCATCAATACCTTTGAAGCCTGAAAGAAAGCCCTTTGCCATTGCACCAAACCTTGGTCAAGGAGACTTGTCAAAGGCTAATATGTCGATTGTAGGGAGAAGTTGAGAATGGGCAGCGTCGAGTACTTTTGCATCACGTGACTGAGGCTGGCAACGTGTCCGCATAAACCCCGATCAATTCGGGTCTGATCGTAGTAGCGTTTACAAGACTATCCTGTCCACGCCCTGCTTCACCTTTCCAAACAGATTTCGTACACCATCTCTGATCCCTTCAGCCTGAACACCAACATTGTCCGAGCTTGTCCTGTATACTCCCGAGCCACCAGGCCCACCAAGGCTCACATTGACGCCACCCAAGTTGAGGTTCAACGAGGGTGCGTTTGATGACGACTCTGGCGGTGGCTCATACACAGAATTGGGAAAGCCCTCTGCTGCCGTGCGGACCATATCCAGGTAACTGTGAGAGATCACATGAAATCGAGAGGAAAGGGGATGTTGACAAACTACCTTGATGCATTGTGGACGCATGTCCCACCCAGCAACACCCGCGTTCCCGTCGAAGCAGAGTCTTGGTTCAACAACGCAACCGTTCTGGCTTCTTCGTATGTCGTCCCGCCAACCATGAACACAATGATGTCCTGCGGCCTTGAAGATCGTCAGAACCACAAACTGAGCGAGACCATGCTTTATACCGTTGCAGCCCAAGGTTTGTTCTCGCACTTTCATGAAACGGATAACTGGTCTCCTTCAGTCGTCCCTTGAACAAATTCTCCAATGTTTGTGAGAGATGTGGGGTGTGCTGTGTGTAGACATTTTCAACGCCCTAGTTACCTGTCAGTGTATGCTAATGACCGCATTAGACTTCATTTACCTTAAGGCCCTTTAATGCGGATCTACCCTTGGCCAATAGCGACTCTGTCGAAAATAAATCGTCTTGCCGCTGATCAGAACCGGCAATGTTCAAGAGGACATAGACAAGCTTTGAAAAATAATTGAACCAGTGTTGAAATGAATGTTGGAGTGCACCTACCCTTGCTTCTTCTCGTGACACGCCGTTAGATAGGAGGAGGTTGATGAGGGTAGCAATGTTGTTCGTCTGTGTCTTCTGGTAGCGAAGCGCATATAGAATCACAACCCGGAGCTTATTCCACGCGGGCACAATATTGTTCGAGACGAGCGCTTGGACAGTCTATGTTCAGATGTACGCATGATGAGATAGAGATAGATCTCCGATTGTTGTACGAACCTTGAAATCACAGCCTGAACTTGTTGCAAGGCCTTGCTCGATTTCACCAACGTCGAGCAGATGATCTCTCTCTACCAATCGGCTGAGTTCCCCAACCAGAGCGACGTGTTTGCTAACGTTTCCACCCAGCTTCCTAAACTCGGGATACTCTTCCACAAACCGTTTCATATCAGATATTGAATTGATAGCCGAAGGTGATTGGGCGAGTGAACGCGATTGATAGGACTGGACATAATTTTTCAGTGAAGTACCAAGATCACCGAATGTTGCCAAGTAATGTGCTTGAAAAAACGGATCAGTGGAAGTCGTGAGAGTGATTTCCTATCAAACGTGTGAGACGCCATTGGCGGCATATGCAGCGGAGATGAAGTTACAGAGAGTTCAGGCCGGATATCAGGTACCATGCTAAGGTTGACTCTTCCATTTTGAATGCCGAGAAGTTCGTGGACCATGGCTTGATATGTCCATTGAGACAGCAAAGGAGTCACAGGGTCGTTTCTCCGATCAAGGATGAGTAAGAGCGGTGCTACCTGGGTCAGCCTAAAGTCGAACAAGGCGGACTCTGCTTGTATGCGATGCTTTGGAAGATGAATGTCGCAGGATGAGAAAGGTAAGAAAACTCACGTGAACTTCGTTGGCCAGTTTTTTAGCCATACCGCTCATCTTTTCGTACCGAATGACTGGTTTTTTCTTCAAGCTGAGAAGGACGGCTATGATGCCTTGTACAGAGTGTTCCAGAGCATTGTTGTCCCAACTGTTGGGTGATGATCCATACAATCGACTGGTGACGGTGGGTAAGTGGTTGAGAGAGAACAAGGAGGGAAGAAGAGGGGCATAGTCGGCAAAGTATTCCTGTAGAGATGTTGGCACTGATTGACACCAAGAATGGTTGCCTACCTGTACTTCACGCACCACCTCAAACTCGTCCACGTCCGCCAGTCGTTCGATTGAGGATTTAGTCAAGACATTGCTGAAATCTAACCAAAGATGAGCCCGGATAGTGGACTGTTGAAGAAGGCACGCACTGACAGAGGTAATATTCGCCGTATTTTGGTTCGCGCAGTTCTGCACACACTGCTTCAATGCTGTTCTCGCTGGGTTGCAAAAAACAGACGCATTTCATGTGCGGCATTGAGTTGCGCAACCTGTTGTCGATTCGATCTGTGAGATAGACCTGGTGGGACAAGAGGGTCGACTGTGTGGAAGCGAGGGAGACGATGGGTGTCTAGGAGGGGTGAATACACGGTCATGCAAACCAAAAGTACTCACTGTGTGTGTGTCGAGCAGGAGTACTTTCATAGCGGAGGGGGTAGACACCAGCCTTGTGATGTATGTTTCGACTGCCTTGACCACGTCCATGCTCAAGGAAGACGCTTCCCAAAATGGAATCTTCGCTCCGCCGTCCGCCGCGACGTCGCACTGGACACAAAACATATTTACGAGTTTGATTGTGGAATGCCCCACCGCGTACTTGTACAATTGGAAATCCGGTTATCAAGCGCAGTCAACGAGTAAAATCAAAGTTTTAGGGCACAGCTAGGCGAATTGTAAGCCTGTCTGGGTCTTTTTTACAGTAGGCGTGATTTGAGTGGTTCGGCTACCAAACGGCAATGGCCGTGGATCAATTTGCATGTACAGAGGTGGTCACTGCCGACATGACATTTCCGTCCTTCTATCACGCTGAGCTTGGGCGTGCTCTCACTGAGCAGTCCTTTGGCTTGATCCGGTACGAGTTTGGCCCGTGTTCGGCGTACGAGGCAAGCGCTGCGGTGACGCTGTTGGAGGGCACAGAGGTCCGAGTGGAACTGAATGCGCGTGGCTATCGGGTATTTATCGTATTGTTCTATGATCACCGGACTGAATCTGTTCAAGGTGGATGGCGAGACGTATGAGACGATCGAAGGGCTCTTGCAGGCGATCAGCCCGATGTACGTGCGGAAAAGAGAGGAGATGATCATCACAAGGCTGCAGGGTCTGTGATGGTAGACCGTTGGTGTCGCAGCCGGTGACTCAAATGACCCTGTGCTACGTTTCAAGAAGTCCCCACAGAACGAGGGCAGTGGAGACGCCAACGGGCACTGGCGTTGATGGCGGACACACGCCGAGCACGTGGGATCCGGGGCCAGGGGTGGGCGGGGAAGGGAACATGCCGGGAGATGCCGAGACGGGAGATGCCGGGGATGTGATTGGTGGGCGGGCGGACGGCCAGGCGGGGAAAGGCGGCGAGTGGCGAGCGCAGGGCTGGGCCGGCATCTCTGTGGACGTAAGACGCTGTAACGCGGTGCCACAGTGTGACAGCATGCACCTTCTATATATGGTATCGATGGGCCGCCCGAGGGCTCCGCGGTTGGCTTGCCGATGGAGATGTCTGATGACATAATCAGAGGTAATAACGGAATTTGTAAATACAGAAGGCGCATTTCGGGAATTTCGGGACGCAAATATTCAGAAAGGATTTCCTCATTTGGCAACCCTGTTTTGAACGATGCGATGCGAATCAACACATCAAATATTAAGACGGCCTTTTCCCCGTCCAATCCTGCCTCTCTCTCCTCCCCGCCACCCGCACTGTCCATCCTCCCCTGTGGCAGGTCTTTGTGTGTCTGTTCCATTCCACGCCCATTGTCTGTCTCACTCCTTGTCCCCGCCCTTTTATAGCCCCAGCCCTCTCCCTCTTCCCCATGGACGGCCACTACGACGAATCCTGGTGTTTCACCTGCGATAGGCAGATCATGCCAAAACGCATCACCGTCACTCTCCCGCCTGATGCCTCTCGTAAGTGCGCACTTATTTCTGGCACATCCAACTCACCCTTGGCAGCAAAAGCCCACCAGGGCATGGCCCGAACAAAGACGGGCACCATTCGTGCAAAGACGGGCGGTCTCGTACATGGCACCGGTCATGCAAAGCCCACCGTCGCACCACCCACCAAACATCGCACCGTCATCGATCAAGGCCCTATCCCGCTCTACTGTTCCGATGACTGCAGAATGGCAGATTTAAGCAGACTCGACGGTGCCCTTGCCATCAACTACCACCCAGACCGTGCCTCTCCCCCCCTCTCACCCGCACCCCAGCCAATATGCTGCGACTCGGAGGACGAGTCCACAAGCGGCTCATCCCTCGACTCGTGCCTCTCCTCCTCTTCCGATGCAGTCTCTGTCTCTCCCAGCATTGCCACTCTTGCTGCACTATACGACTTTCCCCCATTGCCACCTCCGCCACCCATTTTGCCGGTCCAGTCCACCGCCTCAACTGAACCCGAGTTCCGCAACGATTACCAGGGCGGTGTCATGATGGCCGCAAAGCGCATTCAGGCTGCCCTCTGCGCCAACCCCGCCACAAAACGTCCTATTCCACGACATGAATTGCCTCCCCCCAAGAAACCTATCCCTGGCTGGACAGACGGTAGCGATGCGTGGCGTCAATCCGTCTACTCGTTCTCTCTCCGTCCAGACCCCGTCGCACCCACGGGGGCATCCAACAAGGCCTCTTTTGCCGCCACTTCCAGCAGGGGTGTCCAGTGGACATCCAGCGACCTCGCAACATCGACAGCCTCTTCCTCGTTCCCCGCACAGTCTCGATCGCCACAACAGTTGCCCCGCTCCAGTCAGTCCTACACGGACGAACTGTATGCCAAATATTCTCTGCCTCTTTCTCGGCGCTGTGAGTCACGGTCTGCACTTTTCCCACCCAATGGTTCCACACCTTCCATGCCTCCATCCCCCACCTCGACATCCTCTCGTCGCCGTCGCGAAACACCCCTCGTAAAGGCTGGTGCAGAAGGTCGTCTGCTGGTCCCTAATATCACCATGCGGGCACACAGTGCCTCTAGTCAAAGTCTTTCATCTGCAAGCATTCGCAGTCCTCTCAGTCGATACTCGAGCGACATCAGCGAAGATGGCATGTGGAACGAACAGCGCAACACTTGTGCGCCAACGTCACCGCGACCACAGGTACAAGGTATGTTGCAGGTGTGTCTGTTTTAATTATGGCTCATTGTCCATCCAGCTCGCTCGTGGTCATATGATAATATCAAGACATATCCCGTCATGATGCCTCCTCCAAAGAAGGAGAAGCGCACTGAAACACGTATCGTCGATGGAGACCTCAAGGAGGTCGAAGTTGAAGTCGAGGTTCCTCAGCCTCTCAAACGTCTCTTCCTTTTTCACGGAAAGGAAACCAGCCCGGAACGAAAGTGGTAGATGATATCCGAAATGCCCTTGTCAAACACCTTATACCCGGATCGTATCTGCGGAGCGACGACGACGGTTATACCGCCAATCCACGACACATACCCTGACTTATCCTTTTCCTCTTTCTCGCATTTCTCGTCACTTTGCACAGTCGCACGCTCGCATGATTTCACTCGCACATTATGACCTCGTCGTTTCTCCTAATCGCGCCACATCTCCACCTCGGGCCACACCACACCACACTCGCTCATCCGAGTCCACTTGCCCCTGTGCCATACGCCTGTACTTATAATATTCTCTCTTCGTTTCCGTTGTGTACATTTGTACGACTAGTTGCGCGCATTTACATTACGAGTTAGCATATGGAGTCTTGGACTAATTGTCTTCCTATTTGGGGTCATTGGCATCGAGTTTTGTTCGGGTTGGTTGCATACTCGATTGGAGGGCTAATGATTGTGCTATTGCCTCTAGTATTCCATTTTCCTTATGACTTTATATTCTTGGCACTTGACGATTCGCTATCGCATTGCATCGGTTTGTTGTAGGTAGCACTGTACAACGTACATGTTTCAGGAACTAATGCAACGACGGAATTCTGTATCATTCCATTGGTGGCCAATACGGCAACGTGCGCCCACCATTCTCGTCTCGCGGGTGTCCGTCACTTCCGAGCTAGATCCGTCCATGGCAAATGTCCCACAGCCTTGCCCCACACTGCGTCCAGCATGCCAGCAGAGGCCGCCACCTTTGTGTTGCCAGGATGTGTGGGCACGAGTGGCAAGACACGTCCCTGAAGGCCTGAAAGGACGTTCCAAGGTGGGGTGTGGGGTGTGAATTCGGCAGGTCCACCAGGCCGACGTATGCCAACCAGTCCGATGCTTCTTACGGCCAGAATGCTGACAGATACCCGCAGTCCCTTGTCCAGGTCCTTCCGACGCCCAACCACAGGTCCGCGATGCTCTGGCCGTGTCATTTCACGTGCCACATCTTGGAGTGAAATGTGTTGCTCTGTGGGGCCACTTGGAAGAATGCAGCCCTTATCGTGTCCTCCATGCGGAGAGCTTTGTGTTTCATTCATACCGTGTATGAAACCGTCTCCATGTCAATAAATTACATTGTTTGATCTGCCCTCCGTCTTTGTCCGGATTGTAATGCGACCACGGCGAGGCAGACGGCCTAGACGAACCGCAGCCAGTAATCCAGAAGAACACAAATGTTTGTCGGGATGGTTCGCGGATCTTGACGTGATATCGGAACAAGCGCATTCCGACGGTATGTTGCGAGGCTTCCCGCATCGGATGGCTTTCCTGTCCGACGATTTAGGCGCTGAGCGGGCCACCTCCACGTCGGACGAAGACGGTTTCCAGGGTTTGACAGGCTTGAAGAAAGTACGGCCCTGTCGAGATAAAATCCGTGGACACGCTCTCTTGCCCTCGCACGATGGGCGAGGCATTTTGGTAAACGGCTTTCACAGCCCGTGTTGGCTCGTCGCCTTTCATAGACGTCCATACAACACATGGGATCGTCGCGCATGCATCTCGTATTTCATGAACAGAAGACTGGCGTGTTTTTGCGCACCTACAGCCTCTTTCCATTGGTGGCCTTTCGACGATGAAAAGACGCGGCTGTGCGGGTGTGGGGCAACAAGGGATCAAAAAGTCGCATGTCAGCGCAAGGGTGCTTACACATGTGCCCTTGTCCACGGAGAGGTGCGCCATGCTTGACCGTGCAACACATGGGTGCTTGACAAAGGCCATGCAAAGACCCCCCGGGTTGTACAGGTGCGCCGTTAGATCGTAAATGCGGAACGGCTTCATCAAGTCGAATCCGTCCGCAGCCCGAACAATGTCATTGGATGGTCTATTTGACACCGTGCCTGCAAAGGAGAAAAAGTCATATCAAGTGTGGGCCTGTGAATGAAACATCGTCACAGACCCTGAAGAAGGGGCCGAGGTCCTCAGGCACTATGAAAGAGATCTCTGCATACTGATGAGACCACTTGAGTACCCGTAGCGGCAATCCCCGGACGCTATGCATGATTACACTGGTGGTATCACTGTTGGCAACGTCGTTGCTGATGGGTCTTGGGTGGTGTATTAGTTACCGGTGTGAATGTCTCACCTATGGGTAGCGGGAAGAAGGAAGAACCAGTCTACCCGAAATAACCCTTTTGCCCACAGGGAGATAATCAGCGAGAAACCTGGCGCTGAGCGCTGATCTACGGCATGCTTTTAAGCGGAAGAAATCAACGCAAGAAATGGTCACTTGCCGATTTCTAACAGCCCGTGTTAGTAAGTACTTGCTGTCTCGTTCAACGACACGTCTTCCTAGACATCGTGTGGCTTGGGAGATATCACGTAGAACGACCGCTGGCAGATTGACTTTTGAGTCTCTTTTTTTTTTTTTTCCAGTGATAGCTGCCACGTCGTTTCTTGATTGCCGTTCGTTTTCGTGGGTGGCATCTGCTTCACGATCCCTCGCAGTGGATGCGACTTTAACCATGTTTCAGATACCCCATTTCAGTGCCAGCACGACCTCGTCGTATCCAAGTCTAGCAATTCGGTATAAAATGTACCGCTGTTCCATTTCTAATTCAGCCTCCCCCCTTTTTTACCGCCAGGGAAGATAATCTAGCCGTGCGGGATCTTCCCCGCATTGGACAAACAGCTCATAGGTGAGATAACCTTCGGTCGATAACCCCATTTCCGCCGTATATTCTTCCTGTCCAGAGCAGGGACCAATTCATGTCCGATGGACGGTGCTTCAGCGCCCCCTCCAGACGCAGCTGTGCCACCAGGTGCAGGAAGGAGGTTTGTCGCAATATTTTTCGCAACAATGGTGACTGACTCCATTTATCATATGTCGTATTCGAGATAGTGAATTGAATCGACATCGATAACCAAATCCATATGTCATGCCAGTTGCTGCAGGGACCAAGACACCCGATTCGGATCAAGATCCGCACTCCGCCTCCCCGCGACTATAAGTGATCGCCACCAATCCCTATCCTCCACACCACCGTGTCTTGGTCATCGATTTCGTACACAATGGTGAGCTTCACAATACAACACTTTTCAACACACACACACCCAACACTGTCTCCTAGGGCGTTACTATCGAAACGATTACTCCTGGGGATTGCAAAAGTTTCCCCAAAAAAGGGGGTACGTTCGTCTTTACGTCCACAGTTCCAGACGAAATCAAGTCGATATCGCCATAGATATTGTGAAGATTCATTATGTTGGTACACTTTTGGATGGTAAGACGTTCGACTCGAGTAGGGACCGGTGCGCTCTTGCTCAGCCTCGTCGCTCCGTTGATCTCACCATCGGACCGCAGTGGAGAACCATTCGAGACCGAGATTGGTGTCAGCAAGGTGATCAAAGGGTGGGACGAGGGTGGGTGACCAGATCCCTCTGGGATACCACCAGACCTTATCTCACTGTAGCTGTCCCGCAATTATCAAAGGGTCAGAAGGCCAAACTTGTAATTACCCCGGATCATGTACGTGTCAAGTGTCTGCCTCGAGCGTTTTTTTTTTCTGACATCACGTAGGCCTATGGTTCTCGGGGATTCCCTCCCGTAATTCCCCCAAACTCTACACTCGTATTTGAGGTAGAGTTGCTTGAGATTAAGAGATGTTGAATACGACGTGTACGACGTGTACGACAACTTTCTTTCCTTTTCATGACGGTGTGCGGCTACATTGTGTCCTGTATTTCGACTGTTAATACACCCGCCTCTTGCGCGAGTTTTCAGTGCCGTTGTCTGCATCGATGTGCACGGATGTCTGATTGGTACCGGGTCCAGCCATGTATGCAATCTCTGGCGTGTCACAAAGTCCCCCAAGAAGTTGAACAGAATCTGTCCAACACTCAATGTCCTTGACAGATCTCCGACTTTGAATAAAAAGGGCAGTGGCCCAAGCGCACATGCACGCCAGTGAACCGGTGAAGATACAAGAACCATTTCAGGTGAATTTACATAAAAGCCCAAACTCTTGCGCCAACTTATGTTGATCACGCTCATCCAATTGATTCCCTCAAAAGGCGGCAAGGACCATCAATACGATTGACACGGCTACTAGTGAGAGGACAAACCGCACGAGTGCGGTCAACTCAGGCTGCCAGGGACGCCATCGGGACCGGAACCTCTACCATGTCCTCGTTATCTTCGTCATCGCCTGATCCTTCACCCTGGGCAAATGACGTGTGCATGTCGGACATTGCGGTGGTCGTGGGGGCCTCCAGATTATTTGAAAGTTCGTCCTCACTAACGTCTGCGAGTTCTGCCAATTGCGCGGCCAGAAGCGCAAGCTGCGCTTGTAATGCCGCTCTTTGCTCTGCATTGAGCTCCACAGATTTCCCAGAACCCTCAGGGCGAGAAGCGGTTGATTCTTCTGGAATCGCCGAGTGCAATGCCGACGATGGATCAGATCCATCAACAGAGATTTGTTGGTTGACCGAATTGGCAGACGTTGAGGGTACTCCTGCCTTGTTTTCCTCGTTTGAAATCTGAAAGAGCTGTCCAAAGTTGATAGCTTTTAAAATGTTTTGCGCTGCTTCCCAGGCATCGCTGCCTTCCCCTGTCTCGTGTTCAGTAGCGGCCGATTGTTTCTGAGAATGGTCTCGGGCAACCGACGCATGCGCCGAATTTGGCACTTGATATGGATACCCGAACGGATACCCTCCATATCCTGGGGGTTGCCCCGGAGGTGGAAGACGAGTTTGCAAACTAGTAGCTCCGTGGGGAACGAGAGGACTATGTGTAAATGGCGGCGACGACTGTTGTGGATTGGTCAGCGTAGTTTGCCCAATGATCTGCGGACGACGCGTCGTTCGCTTGGAAGTCTAGGGTGAACCCAAACTAAGCAGGAGTAAAGGACGAGCTCCTCAAACACGTACACTACCACCTTCCCAGTTTTCATTTAATCGATATTTTCCGTTGCTTCCCTTTTCTAGACGACCTCGCTTGTAAGCCTTTTGTAATGCTTGACTGGCAGAGGGACGAAAGTTCATTTGCAACGGGTAATGCGTCGCCATCCATCCGAATAAACTCTTTGGTGCGCATCCTTCAGGGTCGCCGGAATCCAGCAGTGCTTCTACGATCATTTCCTCATAACTAGGGAGATCGTCGACATTATTATTAAGTGAGGGTGTCGGTTCCGGAGCAGGATGGGGGGGATGAACGAGTGGTGTATTGGTGTATAATGGTGGGTGGAGGTTTGCCGGATTGCCTGGGTACATCGCGGGAGGATAAGGGTGTGGATAGCCATACGTTGGATGAGGGGGGGTATAGTAGGATACGTGAGGATAGGTAGGATGATAGTACGGTTGATGGGGGTAATGTGGACCAGGGGTTGTGGGGGGAACCTGTGTCGCAGCGGGTTGTGAACTCGCCAAAGGCTGGGTTGGGGTAGCCGTTGACTGCTGGGGTGAACATGTCTCTGGTTGTGTCGTCTTTTCTCCAGATGCACTGTCGAGATCGGGAGCAGAGGCTTTCAAGGGTGTGTCCGAGTCTGGCGATGTCTGAGTCTGAGTTTCCTGTGCTTTTTGGGCCAATATGGAGGATATGGCAGCACGGATATCATATGGCCAAACCGAACTCTTTATGTGGAGAGGTGCGTGAGCTTCAAATGTGAGGCAGATGTCAATTATCTGCTGTGAAGGGAGCAGTGCCAGGTATTGCCTCTTGATGGCATAGATTTCTGCTTCTAACACGGAGGATGAGAAGGATACTACAAGACAAACGGATGCATACCAGATAATGGCTGGTAGCCATTTTGTGGAGGAGGTGGAACAAATGTCGCTGATGCGGTCTGCATCGTTCCGGTGCAACTGCATAGTTTTTCGTATCAAAGTTGGTACTTGGCAAATCAAGTGTAGTACTATAACTGTTGCTACTCTAGTCAGCCTTTTCCAACGGTGGACTACCAGCTGGGGTGATTTTGCTTCGTTGAACCAGCGCGACCTCCTCCGGCGAGAGGGAGAGAACAGACTGCTTGTACTCTGACACCCATCTTCGCAACTAGAACGAACGCATTGGTTGATGAGAACGACATGACTGACCAACTCACAGGCATAAAGATGTGTTCTCGCTCACCCCAGTCGGCGAGGAAGACGCAATAGAGAAGGGTGACTAGGACTGGGTGAGCAGCAGAGCAGACGAGCTTCAAGATGGCCTCACAAGGTATTGCGGTGTATGTCAGAAAACGGGAACTCGAATACACCCATGATGGGCGAAAATCATCCCCGCTGTCCTTCCTGGTTTCTGTAGAGGCGTATCTCCTCCCTCGCAAGATGGCTGGCTTGACCAGTCGCAGATGTCTGTGCATACGGTTTGTTTGTTTACAGAGCGGGCTTTACACTGATCACTGTTCCTCAATCACTGCGCATGAACCCCTTGATGATCCAAGTCGTACTTTCGCCGCCAGAGTGTATGCTACTACTCCCACAGGCACTTCATACCGCCCTGGAATTCCTACAACTGCGCAACCTCGCGCGCAGATGCACCATCAGAAGCGTAGCTTTCTTGAGCTATACCCGTCTCTCGGCCCCTTTGCAATTACTGGATATCCAAATTACACCGCGGACATTTCGTACCGCAAGACATTCTCAATCTCGGCGTGACGAGCAGGGAAAGCGCAGCTGATATCCGTGGACACCATCTGCTCATCCTCTGATACCCGAGGGCTTGATGATCATTTGTCGCAGAAACGCAGAACGGGTCTCCAACGTCTCGATCGCGGCTGCTGTGACCCTGCGGAGCAACGCGGAAGAAACCAAGAACCCTCCCTCAGATTTGCGTATTCGCAGAGGTACTCGCGACCACCAATGGTTTCCGCACGAACCCACCTAGACAAAAGCAGGTACTTCCAGATCAATCTCGTTCAGTCTAGTATTTGCTGTCAACACTTCCGAACTGTGATACCGGTTCTCGAGCCAATTTTTTCCCGGGCCATCACCGTGCTAGATTGTGCACCACTGCCAGCTGTACATGCTTCAAGTCGTTCCTGTGGATCTTACACCCTTCGATCAGCCTGTACGTTCACGCAATCGAAAGCATAGGGATGACTAACCAGTGGCGTTGGTACCTCCTGCTTCGCCTAGCGCTTGTGCGTCATTGGGAATAGTATGAGTGTCGTCGTGTTGTTAACTTTGTGGTATTGCACTAGACGCGACTGGTGCCTCGCGTTTATCTAGCCGTATCCCAAATATCTTCTGACGTTTCTCATCTTTGGACCATCGTCGGGGTTGCCTTCCAGGGATCCACAGTGACGATGGCACCAGATCTCAGTGCGTCTTGTCTTTACTCGTGCCTGGAGTTCCACCAACAACTGTCTTCACACGCTTCTTCTGGTCCAGGTACTCATTCCAAGGGGTTTGACAAGTGCTGGTTCCTTGAAAAATTAAACTCAACGCTGAGCATAGTGGCGAATCGTGAAATCGGCAACCCACAAAGGTTGTAATATCAGTAGGTCGAGTGTTACCACATGTTCAGATGCGCCCAAATCTATATTCGTACTTCCTGTCAGGCGGACAAGGTACCCCGCATGCAATTCGTTGCTGATGGTTGGGAAACGACCTTCATCACCGTCATATCACCAACTCATCTGTATCGCTCAAACTGTAATATCATCCATTAAACCGCCAAGTTCGGAGAGGTTCCTGACAGCTGTTAAACTTTGGATCCAAAGGTATAGTTTTCCATAAAAATGAAGCTGTATCTGGTTCACCGTCCTTCACCTGACGGTATTTAAGCAAACCTTGCAAAATTATTTTTCATTTATTGCACAGCCCTACCCCCCGCAATCCACTCTGCAATTAATGCTAATATATACCCCACACTGGGTGGGGTCAAGGATGACATCGCACTCTACGGCGTAACACTGGCGTCGATGAAAATACGAGCGTCCGACACTGGAAGATGCTCATTCTGGAGATCACATGGGATTTTAACCCTAACACTTGTTTAACAAGATGCTCTTGATGATACCACGGTCATTTCAATGAACATAGCATTGAATTAATGCGGCTGATAGCTCGATTACCGGGCAAAAAACACTCGAGAGAGTGGCGGTGGCGCGGGAGATGGAGATTCCCAGTGACTATCACACAACTGCCCCATCAACTACCAGCGAGTGTAGAATATTACGAGGCAAGTAAGGGAGTGAACTACCGCCGTCATTCAGTTATGATGCGGCACATGTATATACTATCTCAGTGTGCGAGGATATAGGCGGAGTTTCCTAAAGTGAGTGTCAAAATTAGACTAGCAGATGATATGAAGCGATCTAGTGTAGGTTGCTATTCCTAGAATTGCAAAGATAAAACATACGAGGACATTATTCAGTCTTTGAATCGACGGACAACTGAGATCACTTGGGTTTCCGCAGCTGCCTCCTAAAGGAGTTTCATCAGACTGCGCAGTATTTTCCGAGGCTCCAAATTGTACTGACGGGGTATCCATCTTTGAGTTCATCCCTGAAACATCACGTATGTATGTCAGAGAGTTGTGGCGAACATGTTCCCGGAGTCACCTTTCATAATCAATAACAAAATAGGTCTGGTTTGATAACTTTCCTCTTTCTGTGTTCCGCATTAGCAACGAGAGGAGCAGACCTTGCGTAAGTTCCAGAAGAGAACTTCGGCTGAACGCCAGGTTCACCCGATGAGCTGGGAACAGGTTACGAAACAGTACCAGACTGTTGGTCTGTTCGGATCGCGTTGTGAGGCCCACAAGAATCCTCAAGTGATCGCCGAGGTAGAATAACTTCAAGAATCCGAGCCGTCCGAAGCTCGCAGGGGCAATAAACTGTGTGACTGCCCATACGCGCGGGCATCAAGTCCTAAAATAGCGTCAAGGTATCGTTCAGCCTCGAATATACCCAGCGGAGACACGAAAGAGCGCCCGCATGGTCTCTTACTGTCGCCAATTGAGCGGCGTTTAGGCTAGGTATATGGTCAGTGTCATCAGTGTTGAACTGTGATGGATCTGTTCGGATCAGGTAGCAACTGTTAGAAGCAACGATGTAATGACGGAGAACAGACTGGGCGGCTGGATCACTCTCGGCCCTCGATATTAATGAAATGTAAGTGATGTAGTGCTCAGAGAAGGCAATTTACCATTAGCCCAAAGACAGGAGCGCAGACATTGGACATTCCATTGAAGGACAAGTGACGTTCTTGGTATCTTGTAGTCTATATCCCATGCAGTAGGATACTTGTACAATCGGCCGCCACCGCTGATGATCTGGTTTAGGGAGCCAGCCTTTCAATTTTCCAGCGAGGTTCCCCATCGGATGATCCCTCGATGCGGAGGTATCGGACCCGATCGTGAAGGCGAGATGGTTTTCCAAGCCAAAATTCCATTTCGCTGACGAAAATCAGCGACAAGAGAGTCAGTCGTGAAGTTGTATGTTACCTTGGAAGAACTCTCCAACCACCCCAAAAGTCCGGGAGGGGAAGCTTTCCCGCCTTGTTCTCGTCGACCTTGTAGAATCTGTATAGTTTCTCAAGTTTCTCTTGCAAGACGTTTTCCCCGATGACAGTACTCTGCTTGCTCGCCATTGCGCCAAGCTGACTTCCAATAGGGCGACTTTGAAAATACTGTTGGCTTTCCTCTTTGCTTATCTTTTCCACTTTTCCAACAATCCTGACCTGCCGCGATATCTCTTTCCAGAAGAAGAGCAAGGCAGCATAGGGGTTCTGGTCGAGTTCGTGAGACTTGCGGGAGGTATAATTGGTGTAAAAGACAAAGCCTCGCTTGTCGAGTTGCTTGAAGAGTACCATGCGGGAGGAGGGTATGCCATCTGGAGTAGCGGTGGACAAGGACATGCATTCTGGTTCGCGAACACTGGCGTTGCGTGCGTCGTTGAACCAGATGTGAAACTGTTCCAAGGGAGATGGGTGTACGTTGTGTGGTGAGATGTGTTCTGGGGAGTTGTGCTCAAAGTGTGAGCAGACCTGGATGGTGTCCCCTGTCTCGGCAACGTCTACGGTGGACATGTCCAGTGTTTTGGATGTTGTATCGCGCCGGACAAGGTGGTGGGATAACGAGCGCGAAAAAAGTCTATACTTGGTTGCCTTTGACATGGTGATGCTAGTCTATGTGTCCGGTAACCCCCACGTCCATCTCTGACAAGACTTTTTCACCTACGCTGTTGATTTGAGGCAGTTCCAGCATTGTCAGTGCTTGGGCGACCACAAATTTCCCGGAAACACAAGCTTGAATAAGGTTGCTCCAAGATATATTGCATCTTTTTCCTGGCAACAAGATTAGGTACAGGCTCGGTTCTCCCGCCGCACAACCCCCTGGACCAATCCCAACGGTGCAGAATCGAAAATTCATTGATGCACTTGGCGAAATGAAGGTGCAATAATCAAGTACATTACGGCGGAAAAGGTTGTTCTGTCGGGCTGTTTCAAAACAGTCGCGCGTCAACATTTCGGCAGTGCTCACCACAAGTGGGTCCTTGCCAACAAATAAGCATATACAGCAGAGCGGCTGCACAAGGATGAGTAACGTGTTACCGTCTCGTGAGGTACATGGGCGCTTCGAGCGAGCGCAAATAGCTCCATTTCGCCAAACTAGTTGGAGCTAAAGGCGGGTAGAGCGGGCAACTGACAAGGTTCCCGCTGCAATAGGAAGCGACAAGGCCAGTGCACCTTCCACAAGGCTAACCTGTACCGTACCTGGCCCAGGCTGTCGTTGGCAAAACGACGACCAGAGAGAGAAACAAGTTGGCAGGTCACTGGCAGTGGCTTGCGTTTCTCGGAGTTTGAAGCGGTGTTGTAAATATCAAAGTGGCGCGACACGGCACGTGGTTTTGGATTACGTCACCCACGGCACGAGCCGGAGCGCGATCTCAGATCTCGTACCCAAAATGTGATCGAGGGTCTAACTTGATTTCGTACTTTTACTCGCCCTCCTCCCTCTGCCCGCAATCTCCCCCCTCCTCCTCCCCCCTCTCCCCTCCATGCACTCCATATCCGATCTCACCACATTCTGCAGGAAAACCTCTGGAGATGTCCCTGCAAAACTCGTCGTAAGTACATCGCACTCGCTGCCACTCTTCGCGTCTGATGCCACCCCAGGGTGCGTCTACCACCGTCGTCGGTTCAAAAATGTATCTGTTTGTGAGTCATATCTCCTCTAGCACCCTCTCCTCTTGACCTTGCCTCAGGGTGGTCGCTTGGTAACGGAACGACGCATGGTTGCCGACCTCTACGTCTTTGACCTCGATACATTCACTTGGGAAAAGATAACACCGTTTCCGGAGGACGACGTCCCTGAACCCCGCTATTTTCACAGTGCAGAAACATGCATGTCTATTGCTTTCTTCCTTTTGTCTACTCACCTCACTCTCAGGGAACAATCAATTGATTATTTTTGGTGGAATGGGAAGCACTGTCAATTCTGCCAATGCAGACGATCTATGCGTCTTGAATGATATCCGATTTTTCGACCTGTCGACGAGGCACTGGTTCTCTGCCCCATCCACCAACGGCGCCTCTTTGGACGCACAATCAGAAGCCCTTATTCCGAAACCTCGATATGCTCATCTCTCATCTGTGACGGCTGATAGGCTTTTCATCATTGGTGGCCAAGATTTATCAAACGTATGGTTGGATGATGTTTACGTTTATGATCTCCTGGGAAAAGCCTGGGTCCAACGTAGGAACTTTCCTCATCATTGCGGCACTTACCGCAGCGTGGCCGTATCCGCTAATCTACGTGTCCGGCTACCCGACGAGGAATCAAACTCCACCGATAACAGCGCCATTCTAGGCTCACCGGGGTCCCGCTTCCGCACAGACAAATCGTCGCATCCTCAAGAGTTCACTTCCACCGACTCTCTCGTTCATCTCCCTTATTCTGCCTCCCCAACCGACGACTTTCCAAACAACATCTATCTTTACAGCAACTACAATGTACGCTCTCAGCTCATCACTTTACTCATTGCTCATAACATACTTCAAGTTCACGGATGTGAAACGTGAACTCGAAGTCTTCTCCCCATTACCTGATACAGACTTCACGATTACTGATCGTTCCGCGGCAATGACCGGAACTTCTTTCCCCCCCGGTCTCAGATTTCCCTCGGGCGCAATCTTAGGCACTCATTTTATCATTGCTGGCACATACCTCGCTCACACTTATCAATCTTACTCAATTTGGGCGCTTGACCTACTTACAATGACTTGGTCACGTATAGATCCTGGAAATGCCGTTGCTTCCGGATCGTGGTTTCGAGCTTGCCTCTGGGCCGAAGCTAATAAATTTGTCATATTCGGGAACCGGAATGGAAACTTGGTGGAGGACTACAATCGTCGACTACTCAGCTGGGATCATATTGCAGTAATCGACCTAGAATCATTTGGCATCTACCAACCCCCGCCACTGCAACTTGATATTCCCATGCAGGAATTTGGTCTCTCTGCGCTGGAGGAAGGCGTTTTAGCCGATTTTGAAGTGGTTTGTGATGATGGTCGCAAGATAAGTTGTTCAAGAAAGACTTTGGAGGATAGGTGGCCGTGGTTCAAGGACCAACGGATAAAATTTGTGGAGCGCGCACGTCAGGCTGCCGAAATTTTACCGTCTTCCTCCATGGATGTTGGCCTTCCTGATCTTCCTGGCGCGCCCGACTCCTCTGAGCCTCGACCGGATCCACGGTTAACACCGCGCGCTTTTCATCTCTCGGAGCCGTATCCAATCACACTGGCGTTATTGCAATACTTTTACACCCTTGCGCTCGTTACCCCTCTCCAACATGCCCCGGCTGTCCTGAGCCAGTTATTGATTCTTTCAAATACGTATCAAATCACACATCTAGAAGCCGTAGTGAAACATGCCATGCACCGGGCTCTATCCAACTCGACTTCTGTGGGAGTTTACGAGGTCGCGACACTTTGTAGTTGTCGAAGCCTCCAAATACGGTATGTCTTTCTGGTGCTTGCATGCTGTTATGACGGGCATATTTACTCCTTTTTCCTGGGATACAGTGCATTGAAGACCGTTATGGTAAGACCTTACTATGTTGGAGGAATGTGTGGAACTCATGTCGCTTTACTATTTTACAGTCGTACAGCCAGAAAAGGACGGGTCGTTCACGCGCAGACAGCAAAGGCGGTAGCGGAGGCGGGGGTAATCGCAACATTGATCCAGGCGACAGTGATCACCAGGGAAGGGGGTCAGACGAAACCCTAGGGTCTTCGGCTCGGGTCCGGGGCGCCTCAGATGCCAGGTCGTCAGCCGTCGATCAACATAACACTGCAGCCAGCAGGGCCCACGTCGCAAACAACAGTAAGTAGAATACACATCATGTCAAGCCGTGGGTAAAACAGTAGAATTCTAATCCTGTGGTTGCGCTTCACGTAGCCGCCGCCACTCATGATGGACAAATATCAGTTGCCACGTCATTTCAAAGCTCTCAAATAAGCGAACATGTTCATAAGGCGACTCTCTCCGAGAGCACCTTAATCCCTCCCCGATATTGGACGATGCCAAACCACAGCAGAACATTCAGCATCGTCTCCGCGCAAACGGATTTCGAGCTCTGTGCTGTTGCGGAGTTGCTTTACCCCGCCATTTCACATTCGCGTAGCATTGCTGAGGAGCAAGAGGCTATCGCAAGTGCTTTGGACGATGGCTTCGATGATTACCTTGATACCATCATTGCTCCCCGCGCTCAGCATCAAGAGAAGGCATCTACGTCACCTTATCTTCTGTTGGAATGTGAGGAGCCCTATCCTCACCACCCATCGTCCTCGTCTGCTAGCTACACCCCTACTCCTTCCGACTCCGAATACGAGACATTTCCGGAAGATATCCATTCGCATCCCCATTCTCCTCCCCATTCACCCTCCCATGCTTATTATCCTCCCCGCCGTGCCCGGGCATGTACACAATCCAGTGCTGATGTGAGCGCTAGCGATTCCGACACTCCTTCACTTTCCTCTTCGACATCTGCCAGTTCGTTACATTCGCAATCCTACTTTCGCCGAAGAAGTCCGGACACCCTAAGAACGCCCCTCGATCACATTCCGCCTCCCTCCACCCTCGCTGTCACTGGGGAGCGGTTCATGAGGAGTCAGTTAACCGTAGGTCGACGCGCTTCACAAAGCTCCGGAAGTATCATCTTCGCACCCTTGGATCTCCCAGGGCAAGACGGCTCTGTGCAACCCACGCGGCCGGCTGAAATCCGGACAAAGAATCGGAACCATGAGAATCTCCGTGTCAACGTGCCGCCCATCACGGCGCCGTTCACCGTTCTAACCCATTCACCATCGCCCTCCCTCCCTAGCCCGCCCATGGTTCCGAGCCACCCAGTGGTACCTAATCCACGCCCGGGTTTGGGTGGAAAGCTTTCTTTGACGCGTATCATTTCTCCCGTGTCTAAATCTTCCAAAACCTCGGAATCGGGATCGGAGCCATCGACATCGTCGCCGACCGTGGGTATTTCTCCGTCGAAACATTCCAAAAAGGAAGATGCAAAGGAGGAGAAAACACGCAAGGCTGAGGCGAAAAAGATGAAGAAGGCGGAACAAAAGGCCAGGCTCGAGCGGCTGGCTGAGGAACTCAAGGAGCGTCAACGACGCAAAGCTCTCGCCCCAGAAAAGGGCTCTGTTCATTCGTTGCGAACAGGCGATCGCAGCCGGCATTGGGACGCTGATCTCGCCATGTACGACGGACTCGGGAATGCGATGTAGGGAATCCTTGTGTACTCTCTGTGTTTTGACGTTGAACTCTGCCGTTTTTATAGATAACTTTCTGCTTATATATTACTTACTCTGTCGCTCTTTTGGCTTGTTTTGATGTTGTTCAACAAGAGTACCCATCATTAATGTAGATTTAACATGTATCATACTAGCTATAAACCTGGCCTGTGGTTGCGAAACTTGCGAGTACCAATGGCACATGGCAAAGGAGAGAGGTACAAGGACAATGAGAGAAAAATGCGGGTGCTATTATTTATGGCTGTAGCGCAGTCAACATATCATCGGCGACACTGCCGACCTCGAGTGATGTATTCCTAGCGTCTTGGCCGTTAGTCGCCACGTTACGCCCATTGTGTCTCTCCTCGATCGTGTCCCCTGGCAGACCGGCAGGCGGGTCGAGGACTTGCACCGGTCGCGTTGCTGTGGTTGTCACCAGATGGTTGTCTGTCAGGTACAAAAATCTATCAGGCTACTCGGGATATGACAGGATAACATACATTCTTTGGCATGTGCTGAGATTGAAGGATGTCAGACGCCAATTCAACGTGTGAGATGTCACTCGGGTTGGACGTAACGTACCAAGGTCCTTCTGTCTACTACATGTACCACCTTGTTCACAATCCGGACGATTCACAACCGTCGCGTCCAAGTTGCCTTTTTGACGTTCGCGGATCCACCATTCCTTCAGGCCCCAAAGTAATACTTCTGTTGCACAGTGCCTACAAATGCGAGCTCTGGGAGAATTCGGATTATCATCAATTCCCGCTGCAACATTATGCATGTCAATAAAAAGGTCTGATTCAATTAGGGGGCGGAATCCATTGGGCTGAGACTGTAGGAGCTGGACAATCTATAAGCATCAATCAGTGCTTCCAGAATTCTAAACAGCGAGTTCCACCGACGTACATCACGATATATTTGCCTTGGGGTGATTTGTCCACTAGTCAAGTAATCCAGCATGATTTCAACTTCCACAGTATTGCTTTCAAAACACTCATAGACCTCCGAGGATTGAATGAGGTCACCGATATCATTCATGTTGTGGGGATGTTGGGCAACCAAGGGTAACGCATTGCATCTACCCTGAACATTAATCCCACAGAATGATACCTGACAAAAGTCACATTTCGTCGTGACGGGGGCTGCGAGAGCGAGTAGTATTTCACTGGTAGGACCCTAAGCAATGCTAGAGGATAGAGCATTAAGAAATCACACCAGTTTCCGCAATATGCATGTCCAGGTGGAGCACCGTCGTCTAGGTGCCAAGCTTGCTCAGGATCGACTGAAAAGTCTACGATTGGTTGTGGACACCTCCATCCGTACGGGTTATCCGGAGTGCAATGTGGACAAGGACGGGCATAGTCAGAGTTCTGATTGAGATTTGGTTCCGGAGAAGCCTCCCGAGGAGTTGGAATCTGAAGAACTTTTAAGAAGTGGCCATATACGCGGGTCGCCACATACGCACCCGCATCGATGTACCAGCTTTGTAAATTTCATCCGCCTGCATTCGCTCCCGTTCTGTACGTGTCCTAGAGGGTTCCGCACGCAATAGCACATCGACGATCGTTTGAAGAGGGCGAGATGGTGTAACAAAGCTCGAGGCCCCTCTGCAGGCAGGACAGTTGGTGCCACCATTCTGCGGATCATCTGGTCAGTGCCCGTGTCGACAGTTCGTCGTCTTTAAAACGCGAAAACGTCAAAACCACGCCTGTGGCGAGGCCAAGCCAGCTTGTGATAGGGCATTTGTGGCACTGGGTGCTAGTATTCTTACAGTAACTCACCTTGATCCAAAGTACACAACAGCTGCAAGCTTGTCAGCGAGTGATCACATGTGGAATTCAAAGGGAGATACCTTCCGCAAAAGAAGTGCTGACAGGGTGATACGACGACTGGTCGGTAGACAAGTTCAGCGCAGCAGCCGCATTGAAGCTCCTGGGCAAGATCCTCGACGAGGGTGTCGCGTTCGGACGTAGATACCATTGACGTTTGTGTAATCTCTTTTGATTGGTCCTCCCTGAACCTCTTCCTTGAGATCTCGCCGTCTACCGCCTCAAAGGACGGCGAGGGTGGTCTCTTCAACGCCGAGGCGGTTGGGTGGTCATCCAGAGGGAGAGGCGGTCGTGGGCTGTGAGCAGAATGGACGTCTTCCATCGAACGCGAGAGAGTTATCATGCAGGTCAAGGTCAATGTAGCAAACGACGCGCATTTCGGGCTTAAGTACGTTCGTGACTGGCAGCCACATCATTCCCTTTCTAGGTAATATCGGTAACGAGCTACTACTACTAAAGCGCCGTCCCAGCAGGCTCAGGTGGTAGAGGACGGTCTGCCATCTTACATGCAGCGACCAGCTGGTCGCGGATTTTCTGCGACCGGCGTCTTTGTTCTAGCATTGCCGGCTCAGCACCGATCTGTCCCGGTGGGTACTACTCACCCGAACACGGCCACAACGCACTCAGGAAGTCGATCGGTTTGAAAAGGGCGACACCCGCGTCAAGCGCAAGGGTAAACGAATTGTCGCGTTCCCAAAGATATAACGCCCTATACCAGTACAGATCAATAGCATGTCAAATTTTCACCAACAGCGTACTACCTGCTGATCTGGCTCATGAACCAGAACGCGAAGAATGGTCGGTGTATCATCGTATGCGATGCATGCCCTGTCACGGCTCCGAGTGATTGGACGACACGCTCGGCAACATTAGCCTCATGAGTAACTCAAAAACATGTGAGATGCGTCTATGCTGATCGAGATGAGGTCGACGTACGCCACTCTGTCGCTTTCTTACGGAAAAGTTGACTGGAAACGGTTGAGCCGGGTTTCGAACCAGTGAAACAGAGAAATGCCTACAGAGCAGTAAGTGGCATATACCGCCGGAATTCATGTGTGAGGATGGATCGCGCACTGGGATGTTTAGTCGGGGTCGCCACAGGGAACAGCCCGCTTACTTGAACAAGTACTCCCTTCCCTGAAAGAGAAACGTTCTCTCAAGACCGCACTCATGCGAATCCAGCGCTTGTTCAAGGAGATCTGCTTCGATCCATGCACCCATCGCAAAGCGTGTCATATCTGTTTCCGATATGCTAGGGCAACGCTGCATCCTTAGACAACTGTTCCAGAGAAGTATAGTCCGGTAATTGAGTGACCAGATGGTGTCTTTTCCAGAATGATTATCGGCAATGCGCATCGCTTCCCCAGGAAAAAGTAGTGCAATCTGATTGCACATGGGTCAGTAAACCCATACGGACGACATTGTCACGTACATTCGCTGGCTCTAAAACGAAGAGTTCGGGGGAAGATTGGCTCGCTGCTGTGACATATGATGTGTGGCCAGCTGTGAGCAACAACGTGCTCCAGCAAAGCCTTCGACAACTTTCCTTTCTGATCTCAGATTCTGACCAAGAGCAGTCCCACGCAGGAGAGGACAGCCAGAGGGGAGTGTACTCAAGAGCCGATGTAGAATGTTGTGCTAGCGACCGGGAAACACAAGAGCAACCTCGACCAGCATGTGGAGAGTGTGCATTATCTGGTCTAGCATTGAATAGCGAACTGATTGCCCAAGAGCGCGATGCGGACGTGACTGAGGGGACGGATCGCAGTAGAAACCTAGAAGAGGTCGGGTCCTCCATGTCGACAAGGGTAAGAGACAGTGCCCTGATGATGTTGTCGAGGATGACCAGGCCAGACGAACATCGCTCGCTAGCGTGATCAGGATGTGCGCAGATTTCGAACAAAGCTAGTAGCTTTGTAGACGGTCAGATGGGCGAATAAGTAAAGTAAATGCCCTACCCAGGCAGCTTGTGCCAACTCTTCATCGATCCAGCAAGCATTCAGACTGGCTTCGAGAGCACCTTGAGCAACGTCACGAAGACGCATCGCTTTCCGGCGGCCTTCGTTGCCATAGCCAACCTCAGAAGACTGGAAAAATGTGGCGACAGCAAGTGCAGCAGGCAGGATGCTAGGTTGCATGCGTAGCCGTTTTTCGTGATCGAGATAGATGGAGAAAAAGTGAGGGACATTGATGAAGGAAAGCCAATAATTTGAATGTCGGAAAAGAAAACGTAAATCGTTGGTGATTTGATTCGCTGCCCGCTGGCGTTCAGAGAGGGACGTAGGCGAGGTTGGAAAGAAAGAGAAATATACAGCGAGCAACGAATCCCACCACATCTGACGAACAAGTTGGAGGGAAGGTTCCGAAGTCAAAGAAAAGTTAGAACCGTATGTTTCGTGATCTCGATGTGGTCCACTGTGTAGATCCTTTGACACGAGTGATATAAGGACGTCAAAGACAGAGCGATGAGACTAATACCTGCTTGCTCGTCGCGTGGCGAAACAGGCGGTCCGGTAGAGTTGAGGATGCATCAGGTAGGTATAGTCCTAGCGTAGTGTGAGATGGGCCAATATCGGCTAGTTGCGGGTTGTACAGAGAAACGGCGTCGACGGATGAACAACATTCAGGTTGTGGATGAGTGTGGGGTCTCTTTCGACGTGTGATTGTCCAGGTGCTGTCTTGGTATGCAGTGCGTTGGCGTGCACCTGGTATCTTGTCGGGGCCTCTGCGCTTTGGTGCCCTGTCGTAGGCACAGGGTTCGGTAGCACGACGACTGCAGTTATGGCAAGAGGGCTTTGCGCCATCGCAGCGTATCTTGCGCGTCCGGCTTTGATGTGGATGAGAGAGGAAGAAGAAGAAGGAAAAGGTCAAACATGCCATTGTACACACGCAACGTACACCCGTGTGCGAGGTTTTCCCTGCGCAGTGAGGGGCTGGTCAGGAGCGAGCGCAATGTGAGGTCTCTCTCTCCGAGTTTTCTTGATGGAAGACATGGGAATGGATATGACAGCGACGACGACTCGGTCGTATTCTTTGCAGGTATTCCATATGCACCCTTTGACTCTCCTCCTGGCCCTCCTCCCCGTGCTCGGGGCTGCATTGCCCAGCATTCAGGTCTCATCGGTCACCACCATGTCCTCAGATCAGGTCTCTGCTCTCGCCCCTTATACCCAGTTTGCAAGGGCTGCATACTGCTCTCCTTCCATCGTACAGGGCTGGGCTTGTGGTCGTACGTTTCTCGTCTGTTGAAGATGCCACTCCCTCACTACCTTCAAGAGGCATGCCAGGCTGTCCCGGACTTCCAGGTCTCCCTCACCGGTGGCGATGGTAATGCCATCCAGTACTGTAGGAGCAATTCCTTTTTCTCGCTTGCTCTTCTCTTGACACCCGTCTCGAGACTATGTTGGCTATTGGCCCTCCACCAACTCAGTCGTCGTTGCACACCAAGGCACTGATCCAACCCAGTTGTAATTACTCTTGCCTGCCGAGGGTTGGCGTTACATTCGTTCACTCTTCCATAGACTCTCTGACCTCACCGACATCGACATCATCATGGAAAATCTCGATTCTACCCTCTTTCCTGGCATAGACGGCAGCGTCCTAGTCCACAGTGGCTTCGCTAACGAGCATGCTCAAGTTGCCAGTATCATTCTTGACCAGGTCAAGTCCCTCATTTCGTACTTTGGTGCGACATCCGTTACTCTGGTATGCAAACTCTTTCCCCATGCTTCATCTTGCATATATGATTTCTTAGGTTGGCCACTCCCTCGGAGGAGCGCTAGCCGAACTTGACTGCATGTTCATGGCACTCAACTTGCCACCCAACATCGCCATCAAGGGTGTCACCTATGGCACTCCTCGCGTCGGTAACCTTGCCTGGGCTGCTCTGTTTGATGCAACCGTTTGTCATTCTCGTCTCAGCTACTCGACGCTCAATTGTCTATTTGCAGATCTCCGATTTCCGGCGGATAAATAACGAAAAAGACATCATTCCCATCGTCCCCGGTCGTTCATTGGGGTTCTCGCATGTCATAGGTGAGGTTCACTTCCTTCAGTCCAAAGCAGTTGAATGTCCAGGTGAGCACAACACCTCATTGTCCTGTTCATCCCCGTTCAATGATGTATTAGGCGACGACGACGCAACAGATGCCCAATGCACCATCATGAGTGTGCCCAACATATTTGACGGTGATATTCTCAACCACTTGGGTCCTTACCAAGGGATTTACATTGGCACAGTTTATTGCACTTAATTAGCCATTTTGGTTTCTTGGCTTCCATTTGTGAGTTGTAACACAATGCGTAGTTTGAGTTCTCATCTTGTGTCAGCACACCTCGTGGCCACGTCTCCCTGGTGCCCATCCGATCTAGCAATCACACGTCGGTCGAGGAACTATACGTATGTCGCTGGGTCATGTGCTGGCCCACCATCTGCACCTAGCCCCATTGGGATGACAACTGCGAATCCAGATCAGTGAAAAGGGAACATGTACCACTCGTCTGGACCAGTCACATGGAAATGCGGTTGGAACTGACCCGCTACAGACCAACTCCGCAATCGGATAAAATGTCCGCGACTACATGTGGTACCACCTCGACCCGGTGACACGGGTAAGTCGATGGCACATTTCTGCCGTCCTTGATTCGTCTAGTGAAACTTGGTAAAGCAATGATATCTACTTTGTACGCATAATGCGCAGCTTGTGAGGCTTGTATACAAAATTCTCCGAATAGTTCTTTGGGGGAATCCTCTTCACGGTCTCTGGTTGACTATATGATAGTGGACAGTCGATCAGAAAAACTCGAAAGGGCAGAAAAACTTACATGTAGTAGTCCCAGCCTAAGATTGGACAGATTGAAAACAAGGAAAAGAGTTACTGGAATAAAAACTACACACCTTGTTTCTCAGCAAAATGGATGGCGTCCTCCTTGCTCTTGAACGAGAGGCGTGTGCCTTGCATGTAATCCGCACTAGCGAGCATTCACATACGGCCAGAGACCCGCACAACAGACGCTTACGAGCTGGTCCAACCCATCAAGGGGTTCTCCCACCGACCGGCACCCTGGAGAATATCCCAGTCAATTCGCCAACGCTCCGATTTTCCTGAACCACTTTGCATGGTGTTGCGTGTAGGCTGGTAAATGCGCACCGCGCGATGACGAAGCTCACCTGGAAAGCAATCGATGTCTCGTTTGCGTCCCCATGAGTGAAGAGATCATACCGGGTGCTCCACTGACTACATCAGCGGTGAGAATCTCGCCATGGACTGGTTCTGCAATGTGTGTGTTATCCGACTTCTCGACAGCAACCTGGCTTGGGGAAGGCGTGTCCGTCGTGAGGCCACGGATATGCGCCAACGTATTCAAGGCAGGTCTAGCACGGCAAGCTCGGAGGAGGGACATTGTTGGACTCGCTTGCCAGCTGAGTGTAGACTATACTTGGTCCACTACAAGTGGCTGTGCTATCCACAGACAACTTGCAACTTGCCTGACCGATTATCTATTGCGGGCCAATCCAACAGTACGCCTTCATCAATTGATTACTGGCTGAGGGGACGAGTATCCACAACCACCGCCAAAAATGTTCCGTCAGGAAAGAAAATCACTATCGTCAAGACTTTCAACGGTACGAATCCTGACTATAGAAATCACCAAATGATATGCAGACTCATCGCCCAAGGACAGTCTCGTTCTATTCCAGCGAGATACACCCTTTCGTCTCCGCGGTATCCTTGTTCTTGCAAGGGGGCCTCTGAGGCGCTTCCTCATTCCTCACATATTCTCTTCCAGCTTCATTTACCCTACGCTAGCACCAAGGCGGATCATCAAGTATCCATATCGAAGCTTTCCATGCTCAGGGTATCCGAGACTTTCTTTATTCAGACCCGAAACTCCTAGCATGCAAAAGAGCACGGAAAGCATCTGTATGTGTGGGTTTCACGCTAGTCCAGCGTGTCAGGAGGCGCATCGTGAAGCCATTGGGTATATACAACTATGTGACATAAATTACAGTGATGTCGTTTGCGACAGGTGCGAGTCAATCCGAACTAAACGGTTCATGTGTCAAACCCAACAATCCTGCTCACCGGACGTAGCATTATGACGGGATTGTTCTTCACGATAGCTTCTTCGGTCATGCCGTCTATCTCTGAATCCTCCTCCTCAGCATCACTATCAGACTCCCTGCCAGCGTGCTTCGCGCCTAGCATGCTGACGACCCGGCTAATATGAGCCTGAGATTGCTTGAAGGATGGCGGCGCACGAAGGGAGGCGGCGGCGTCACAGATCGCGTTGATCACATCATGGTCGAGTTCGATATTGAATAAATCGAGGATGTATCTCCGCACTGGGAGACGATAACGCTGCGTAGAAATAATATGGAGGGCCCTAAAGAACACTGCTGGAGACGTAAAGGCAGAAGAGTACTCGGGTCGTGACTTCATTCTGGTGCCAAGACGAGTTAGCGGTACCCCATAAATTGGCAGGGACAAACCTTGCTAGGGAACGTGAGGCCGTATTTGCGATCACGGTATTACTCAAGTTGTCAATCGCAGTGATGACTTCCAGTTCCGTCTGTGCAGTAGGTGGAAGTAGGCGAATATCAGCGTCGCTTTTGACCTCGACCGGTTCCCAGGTAGGGAGCTTGAATAAAATCATGAGCGACAGTCTTTCTATATTATGCGTAACCCATACCGAAATGAATCTGTCCAATTCCACCGGTACACACAACCCAGTAGGGAGGCCAAGTGGTGATAGAGTGGCCTCCCACCTGTAGTCATCCAATATTTCAGCTCCTTGTGTTGTCGATGATATCAATCCCAAGACGAAGAAACATGTTCTAGTGCTTTCAGTGCCTTGACGAAACCAAAACTTCTCTGGCTCACCCTCGCACAGAAGGTATAAGAGAGTGCTCTGCTATGTCAAGAATCGAAGGAATGATCTCTTCCTCCTCGAGAAATGGCAAACCACCTTCTGTGGCGCCAACATTACCCTTCGAATACAAGTGAACCGGGATCGTGGCAAGAGAAAAGAGTCGAGTAACTCACAACCGCCCACAGAATGCTCTTCAACTTCAAAATGAGTTCGAAGTCTTCGCTCTCAAGTCCGTGCTGCCGAATAAAATGAGAGAATTCCACGAAATGGCCCTTTTCACTCAAAACCTGACAACCAAGTTCGGTCTTAGACATCTCGCCATAGAAATGAGGTGGGACGACACCATCAAAGGCACTGTTCAGCGATGATTAAGCTGGAGCGGAATCGAAAATATGATACCCACAGAACATCTTCGTCGTCCTCTGCTGCTTCAGAACTAAACACCTTGGCTAAAAATATCTCTACTTGGACTACGTAGTAGGTGTTTCGTTCCTTATCCCCCAGTTGTTAGCCAAAGTATGATCAAGGATATTGATCTTACATGAAACCACATATCCATCTCTCTGTCAATATAACCGGTATTATAGAGATATCGAAAACCCATCGGGGTGGACATGAATCTATTGGGAATATGTCAGATGAGTTTGGGAAGCATCCTATTTACCAACTTCAACAACAATGGATGGCCTATTTCACCAAGATGGTCCATTGTTGGTTGCATCTCCACGACAAGTTGGAGTACTTCCATGGCATCGCATGCCTCTTCAAGGAACTGAATGGCCATCTCGCATACTTCCGGAAAAGGATCGTATAGCTGTGTTAGGAGAAGCCGCAAGCTCCATGACACCGGACTGAGGGAGTTCCGGATGAGCTCGCCAAGATGACTCGTCGCGAACATTCGTACGTGAAGATCTTCGGACGTCAGAGCTTTTAAAAACACCACACGCGGGTGTCCATCACTATATATTTGTCGTTATATTCAAACGTCATCAGAATAAAGTTTGCAAATACGTGCATGGTATAATCCAAGTTCGTGATCACTGCGGTGATAAGGTCCTCGCGATTCCGAAGTTCGCTAAGATGGTAGAAAGCAGTAAAGATTTTCGACTTCTCCATCAACCTGTAAATTGTTGGTAATAAAGCCATCGAAATATCTACTTTATAGCTTACTCGAGTCCCTCTGGATGCTTACTAAGTGTACCAAGCATCTCAAAGTAGCCATAGGTTAGGGTGTCCGATATACGTGTTTTGGAAAAAACTGGGTCAGACTCGGGGGTAGGGTTGAACTGTTTTTTCCGGTTAGCGTGGCGAACGCGTACAAGGAGTCACGCACTGGATCGAGCTGGGCGAAACTCTTCACAATTTGATCAAGAAAATCATCTTCCGTGAGAAAGCGAACACCATCTGGGCTCGCAAGAAGAGTCGTGAGAAGATTGCATCCTAAGCGTACCCATCGAAAATTAGGCTGTTATGAATCCTGGTGGGTCAGAAGACGACGAGAAACCACACGCGAAATTCACCTGTTTGCGCGGAAGATCGGAGAAGCGATGTGAAAATGGGTGGAAAAATGCTACGAGCCGACGCATAAAGCGCGAAACTTTGATAGCTTCCTCTAGTCGTTTAGGATTCAAGAGTGGTCCATCAATCAGCTCTTGAAGCATGTCGAAATTCCACTTTGTGTTGTCTCTCGTGAGCATGACCTTGGGGATGCACTCGCAAAACTGAGTATAAAATCTGTACATGGAATCGTTACCTGAGTTTCAAGCAAGCATGATTGGAATGTTTTATCATCCATTTGCATGCCTATCTTGATTTTACTTTGCTCTACTTGACGTTGCCCTCGTCGGACTGCGTCCTCCGCAGAATTGGCCCTGACGAAGAGCAATGTTATGAGGGAATGTATACCAGACCGGGATGAAGCAAACCTTGGTCTTGTACCCTTAACATTAGGTTGCAGTCTTGCGCGATTACGGTTGAAACTATCAATTGCGGATATCGCCGATGTCCCGACGATCCTATGCTCCCCGTGGTTGTAATCCGACGCGAGATTAAAGACACCAGGAACAGCTTGTATATTCGCCGCAATAGTCAATGGTAGAACTCTATTCGCCATTTGCATAACTTCTGCCATGAGCAATGTAGCTTTACGCGTCAAGCTGGACCCTATAGTGCTTTCCTCTAGCATACATGTTAACGCCTAAGGATAGAATCAGGTTTCGCGTTTTTGAAGGAAGTGAAAATAAAGTCACATCCAACAAACCCGCATTAGTGAAGACTAATATCAGGAGTGCGATATATTGATCAGTTAGCTTCAGAGTTGCTGGAGGCCGTTCTGGCGATTTGTTTTCACCAATGCGCTCAGGCAAGTTACGAGGTTTGCGGTACACTACGAAGGATAACCTTGATTCCAAGACAATATGATAAAGCAGGCTGCTCACTCGTTAAACGGCGCCCATCAATGAAAGTCTTATACCACTCAGGGGCTTTGATGTTCAAAAGATCAAAGAACATGTCGAGGATAATTTCCTACATTTTCATGAGTATTTCAACACCCACAGATAATATCGATATACCCTGGTATCAAGAGAAGGTATCCGTAACGTGTTCACGATAGATTTAATCGCTCTTTGCTCCTCCATGCAGAAATACATCAGCCCTATCAAAGCATGAGTCATGCAAGAATGAAACATTTGTAGTACCAACCACTCCAAGTCCGTAGCATGAGTTCTATGACCTTAGTGCAGCTCCTCATGCGTTCCCCATGATCAGAACCCCGACCATAAGCGTCGGTCACTGCCAAGAGTGCAATCTCAAGGAAGTGTTTGAGCGGAACGAAACACTTGGCCCTCGAGACGTACCTCGACATCGATACCCAGTCGCAAGTAGGTACGGGTGCGTGGAGAGTCGATGATGTGGAGGAACGTGGCTGCAAGGATTGGCCCAATCTCTACTGGGCCTTCACCAAGGGCATGGAGGAGAAAGCGGATTCCGCCAGTCCGTGCAACGAGATCGATATCAAGCAAACCTAATGTCGAGGATGCAGTCAGGGCATGACAATAACCCACTCACGACCGCGACGAACTCATCTCAGCCAAAGTTTGGACGCAGATCTGCCTAAATGGATCCTCTGCGTGCTCCGCAACGGCGACGAATGCACGCATTATTGGCTCGGAAAGCGGAATCAAAGTTGATCCGGTATTTCCCCGTCTGTCACGTTTTTCGGACATGATATCAACCACGGCACGGATCAGCTTGATGACCTGTTCCCTCTCAATGGCATGTTTGTTGTCCCGGGCTAGCGATCTACGAGAAGGTTATATACAAGCCTGAGCCAGAAGTAAACAATACCACTTTACAATAAACCATTCCAAGGGCTGTCGATGCAACTCCTCCACCGAGGCGGGATCAACTAATGAGAGTCGGATAAGTCTATACGCCGCTGCGCGACAGAACTTCGAAGACCTATCCGAGAGGCACGGTATCGCACTTGCACACTCTGTGAGCGGGTAAAACACGAAGCATGCAGGAATGGACCAACGCTTGGGCTAGTTCAGACACGCTTAACTCATACCGGACCCGAAGATTGCGTTGGAGAAGATTAGCGAGTTTGCTCATGATATCTATCCGTGATTTATCAAGCTCGGAGTTCGTTGGACCGGTGGTGTTGGTTGTTGACGATGATGCCGTAGAAGGTGTAGATGAAGTCGAGCGAAACGTACTAGCAAGTGACTTGAGATAGGAGTTTGCCTGGTTCAATGCGGTGAGAAAGTCATCTGATGGAGCTGTTTAATCACGATATATGTTCATCATTAAGGGATGATTACCCCGATCTCTGTCATCATTATCTAGCCCAAAGCGAACGGTAGAGGGAGGAGCTTGTCCGGCAAACTTGCGCTTAGTCGCAGGAGGAGCGCCATTCCTTTTCCGTTTGCCGCGCGATGTTTCTTGAAGTGCCCAATAGGAATTTGCAAACAACACACGATTAGATTAACCCTACCTTGTTCGATTCTCCTGGTGAGTATATCTATCTCGTTTGTGGCCATCTCCAATTCCGACTCAACCTGCATTCGCATTGTGTCCTTGTGGAAGCAAGTTAAGTGCGATTCCTATACAATCCATGACCTGCCCCTACTGTGATGGGGAGTTTGAGAAATTTCTCTGCTCCTTCCTTTATGCGGTTCTCTCTCTCCAGGAGAGCAGTTAGCGCTTCCAGCTATAGCTGCTTGTCATACATTCTTTGTCGTAAGGGGCATGTGTGCATACCTGGTCACCTTCGGACTGTCTGGAGTTCTCGGTTTCCTGAGACGCGCTGTTAGATGTCAGAGATGTTGTCTGGGAAGAGAAAGAGACATTGGAATGATGAGAAAGCACAACTCCCGACGAATCATGGCTGTCATTGTTTGCAGGCATGAGCTAGTTCAATGAGAGTTCGGCTGCTACCAAGTCGCGTACCGGCTGTCTCGGAGAGTCACGTGGGCCAATACCTCGGCGAACTCCGTAGAACTGCCGAAACAAGGTTCAAGCCACAACCTCCCCTCGCTGTCATCAACACACATAACGCGTCCGACAAACCCTCAAGATGGGTGTGTGCAGGTCCAACATGATACGAATGTACATTTCTAACACTTTACCGCCCAGTTCGTTATGCCGCCGCCGCGCTCGCCACCAATCCCGAAAAAAGTCGGTATTTTGGACAATATATGCATGTTGATCTCATCCTGATCACCTCGCATTCCTACAGCTGCCCGTGCTCGTGGCGAGTATTTGCGTACACACTTCAAGAACATGCGGGAGGTTGCCGCTGCTCTCACAGGTAGGTTTTAAACTTGATTATGACGATTCACTAAAACCAATGGTCCAATAGGCTTGAAATTAACCAAGGCTTACACTTACCTTGGCAACGTCTTGGAACACAAACAAGTTATCCCCTTCCGCCGTTTTTCGGGTGGTGTTGGTCGCGCTAGTCAGGCCAAACAGTTCAAGACAACACAAGGTGAATATTGTAGCAGAGGATCGCTCGATGAGAGATTTAACATCACAATCACAGGTCGTTGGCCAGAGAAATCTGTCAAATTTATCACACGTCTCTTGAAGAATGCTGAGGCCAATGCTGATGCAAAAAACTTGGAACTCGAAGAACTTATCATTAGAAGCATAGTCGTCCAGCAAGCCCCCGTATGTTTCAACCTATTTTTGTACAGGCTTGTCAACATTTATTTATACGCAGAAAACACGCCGCCGCACGTACCGTGCACATGGTCGCATCAACCCTTATCAAGGTCACCCTTGCCACGTTGAAATTATCCTGGGCGTTTCAGGCGAGGAGGTGGAGCGAAGCAAGGACAAGGATGCAGTCGTCACATCTTCTCTTTCGTCATTGAACCGACGCCAAATCGCAAGGAAACGAATCGAGGCGGCCCGTACATGATAACACCCACAATGAAATGTCACTCGTATGTGGTTATATGCGCGAACATGCACTATGATCTACTTTGGCATCGATCTCCTGTCGTGAAAGCAAAAACGTGTGTAAATCATTCAGGAAAACCAAGTAGCATGACGAATCCATCGACAAGGCAATACATTTCATTGGAAACGGAACAAACCTCAAGGAACGACATTAATCAAGTACATAAATATATGGTTCGGATCAATCAAACGCTACCACACCTGCGTGCTATCCTGTGTGGTATCGATCTCCGTCTCGTGGCTGACGACTGCAGGTATTCATGAGAAAGTGAACGATTGGCTCCAACCAAAGGGTGACGCACCAATTATTGTATATGCGTTCCTCCCATTCTATCTCAGTCCCAGTGAGATACTCTGACAAAACATGTTCCAACCAGTCGCAGATATAGTCAACACACCGTATTTTATACGGAGCGTGACATTTCTCCATGGCTGCACAGGAACAAAAAGTCAATCATGCCAAGCCCACTGTAGAAGCTGAAACCAACCTCTGACAGCCCACGTTATCGGCCGGTAGCATTTCAGGTTTATCAGGCGGGAACCCGGGAATGATGGATGCTCTTCATACCGCTTCGATCCACATCCACGCGCAACTTCCCGGATAACAAGCACTATCTATGGCGTTTGACGTGTTTACACAACACATCCAGTGGAAGACTCACTCATCCCGGGGAGGGCAGGACAACAACAGCTCTGTAAAGCGTGCTTATAGGTTGTCAATTGATTGTTCTCCCGTGTATAAAAGTTTGTCAATGTAGCCCTGATTCGTTCATGGGTGGAACTGAGCGCCATTTTCTAAAAAGTAACTAAGCACGGACGGGTGGCCGTTACAAACATAGAGATACGAACTGTGATAAAAGGAAGCACAGATGGGCGGTCGCATGCAAGGGCGATTAAGCAGGAGGCCGAATAATTACGGAGGTCGTGACATTTCTGTCCCTACATCAGCCAGGTTTCATGAATCCGTTACGAAGGAACTCACAATGGCCACTTCCAGAAAAAACTCGGTCAGTTCTATTCGCTTTTGACTCGATCCGGCAGATGCAATGCTATCCATGACAAATCGGTGCAAAGCTCGTTCGTATGCCATGAAATTCTCCACTTTGAGCGCGACCTCGGCTGTAGGCGGGCCACTGTCACTATCCCTGGTCATAAGATACCGAACCGCATCTTCAGGCTCGAAAGCACGGTATTTTTCCCACAGCAGGAGAGTTAACTGGAGTGCCAGCATGGCATGTCCTCCGGGAGAGTGAAAGTGCACGAGTTTAACTCTAGAGAAGTCATGTTTTATCATTGACCTTTTTTCCCGTGGTTCCCAGGTGCTGCAAAGGTACTCTCGTCGGTACCTTGCTTCTGCACGTGCAATTGTTTTTTCCCTTCTGAGTCCCTTGGATTTGTCGCCATGGTAAGCCCGTTGGTACAGTAAGTTGACCAGTTTCATAGAAGCATCCCGCGGTATATCTCGCGCCAAGCGGGAGAAGATGAATTGATTTAATGGTGGTAGTACTTCTGCGTCTTCCGTTCGCCAGTGAAGGTCCATCCACAGGTACAATAGCCTTGCAATGCGTATCCTGATCTGCATGGAATATGATTGTATCACTGAGGAAGTTTGAGGAGGTGGTTTTTCGTCATATCTGACGACCAGAGCATCATAGATCTCTTTTGGGCTCGAGAAAAATCGAAAACATAAGAAGAAGACATCGACCATCTCCACATCGCTGTCGACATCGGGGCTGGTCATATAACGCACGAGAGCTTTAAGGGATGCAAGTTGAACCAATCCGTTACGGTCTTTCCACAATTCCGAAGCGTCTTCAGGATGGGGTGCAATGCTGGCAGTCGGATCGATCGAAATGGGAAATAGTGACAATGATTTGCGGACCTTGACGGAAACATGCACATAACCGCTGTCCAGATCATCCGAGTCACCGTTGGTTGGTGTATTAGAAACAGCGGATCCAGGACCGGTCGAATCCGGGCAGGATGTTTTCGTGATCGCTTTACAACAGCGCGGAAGGTTTAGCAACGCAGATGTCTTGGATATTTGTGGCTGATCAGGTGCGTCCGTCGAGTGTGGCTTGGAACTGCATGTATTCGAGTCAAGTTTGTGGTTGTCTGCTGAAGAATGCGAGTGTAAAGTGGATGTATCGGATTCTTCTGCAACTTGAGCAAAATCGTCCTCGGCAGGAATTTGTGGCAGAGGTTTCGACTGCGCTGTTTCGTAAGCGGCAGTGTTCAACAAGCCCTCGATGCTTGACATCGTTATATCCAGAAATTGCATGGCGACGTGGATCGCCGCGTGATGGGGCGGGGTTGCATCCAGTGGTATGCTGTTAACGTGACCCACGAACATATCTTTGGAGAATACGACCCCGCGTAGTGCATGATGATATTTTGGGCTAGTGAGTATATGTTCTGGGAGGTGGGCCATGGTATCCAGGATTGCGTCGAGACAGTGAATAAATACAAGCGTCAGTGCGCGTAACGCATCGATGTCCTGTGATTCAGGGATCTTGCGAAGTAGTAATATTGGTATCAAAATGGCAGGAAATGTCTTTTCCAGGTCAAAGCGGGAGACCTTGGTATTGTTATCCGAGAGATCTGATGTAGGAGGGATAGACTCGTCGCTGGCGATGCTTTCCACTTTTTCGTTTGGTTTGAGCTGTAGCTTGTGCGTGATGTCGTGTAGGGAATCCATGGATGCCAGCGAACCGAAACGCCATTGTTATATACGCTCGTCCCTGTGGTTTGGGCCACGGGTGGACGTCGGTGGTCGTGTTGATCATCCCATTGTCGTCCAAGTTTGGTTGTACCTCATGCGATGACCATCCTCGACGGCACGGGTGAATCTGAACTCGTCCAGCTCTTGAACACCATAGAAGAACTCACGAAACAGCTTGCACGAAACAGATCTCTTTCTGTAGAACTTCACAAGTTCGCAGAGGCTGTCAAGGTTTGCACCGTCTCTGCTGGCGGAGTCGAGTCTCAGTCAACTCCCGCAGACTCAGGCCACCCACTCAAAGACTGGATTTGTGCTGAGGAGGTGCGCTTGCAACCGTGCGGAACCCGCGCATATACCCATCTACTCTTTACAGGTTCAACCCAGACAAGTCTCAAGGTATTTTTGTGCCAAAAAAAAGTGTCATCACCCGCTTACAAGCCCATAACTGTAGATGCATACGATGCAGAACTCGAACGCATGAATTCGTCTCTCGCTGCAGAAAACCAGAGTTTGCTCAATGATAATAAACAGCTGGGTGTACTCATCAAAGAGTACGAGCAGACATTGGAGAGTGTCATGGGTGCATTCCGCACGAGGGCTGTATGTCGTTGCTTTGCTCTTGTGCGCTATTCCTTGTCATTCGCTGACCCAATTCCATGCAGCGGGATGTCCAGGAGCACGAGCTCACGTTGATCCGTGAATACGAAGCGAGGCTACTTGCCAAGGAATCTGAAAACCTGCTCGAGGTACTCTCATCGACCACTGCAGAGTCAATTTCTCTGGGTCGCATCTCTGCTACGCTACGCTCTTTCCTGCGTGTTCTCAATGGTGAAGACGTTCCCTCACCGCCCTGCCAGAGGGCGTCCCCTGCAGGCGACAAGTCCCCGTCGGATGACGTTGACTTTGGAAAGAGAGAGGAAGAAGACTCGGCCTTGGAGCGCGAGTGCGAGCTCTCAAGGCTGGAGCGTGAAAATGCCGTACTCAGGCGTCTGCTCGGCCTTGACGTTCGGGAGGCAGACTATTTAACCAGGGACGAGCCTGGGGGGACTGAGCCAGTCGATCAACAGAGGCTGTCCGTTCCAGGACACAATAATGATGGACCTGTGTCAAAGAAGAGGTTGGGTGGGGCACCAGGCACTGTTGGACCTTACGGGACGTATAAGCGGAGTGGTGGACGGACAGGCTAGTCAGCGGTCTTGTTGGAGTGGACAGATGGCTGTCACCATTGTCTAGCAACAGAAAATGTTTATCCCTACCCTTGTCGTGGGGAACGAGTACTGTAAGACTAGGCGAGGCAAATAATTTGATGCAGGTGGGTCAGGCAGGGGTGACGTTGACGTTGACGTGGTTGGAGTAGTAAAATCCTGTGTGACAACTGACGACCCGGTCGATCCCTTGTGCTTGATATGTTGGACGACGGCGACGAGGAGGAGTGGACAAAGGCAAGTGTGTTTGCTACAACGCCATTTAATTTTGACGCCGTCGCGTTCACCGCCTCTGATGACAACGGCGACGACATCGCTGAGCCCGTCCCTTGCAGGTCTACTTCCACCACAACACCAGCGCCTCCTTTTCTGACATGCCCATCTCTTTCAATGTCACCCAGCAGTCCTGGCTACCCAGGCGCCCTTCTGTTTCATCCCCCACGGGGGCACACCATCCCCAATGGCCACTACAGCCCAAAGGACCCTCTTCTGACGGCACGGCCCTCGAGTTCGGTAGCAGACACGGCCACAGTGAGTCTCTCTTCCCTTGTCTCTCTCCTTGGCAAGCGGGCCTGCGAGATCAACGCGCGCACTCGCACAGCGACAAGGCAGAACAGCCTCCGACTCACTTTTTCTCTTGTGTGCAGATGTCGATAATATTGCTTCGGGGTCTGCAGAGTCGTCCGTCTCTCCCAGCGCACACGACTCTTCTCTGCATTCTGTTCCCGTCTTTCAGCAATACTCGTCTTCCCTTCCATCCAGGAATCGCATTAGCCTCCTTTCAGCCGCCTCCGACGCTCTTAGTTTCCGCAAGAAACTAGGTTCCGTCTCGCGGAGGAAATCAAACTTCCACTCCATGTCGCATACAAACAGTGTCGTGCCAGAGTTCATCGAAATCAACGCCAGTAACAATACCACCATCACCTCGACGGTCGGTGGGACAACTGCCCACAGGGATTTTGAGCACGAGGAACGTGAACGACTGCGGGATGTAGCTGCACACTCGATTGGGCTCGACCCAGAACTTCTCCACAAATTTAGCAAGTCAGAAAGCAGGTCGTCGCTGGATTTCCCTCAGAGTCCACCGCATTCTTCATGCATACCACCGTTTCCTGCAACGTTGACTGCACTTCGCCCCTTTACAGAGTTATCCTCGACATTACTTAAATTTAACCCCCCCTCATCATTACTGGTCTACGCGCTTGCAAAACAGTGGAAGCAGCGGTTAATCGTGCTTACTTCACATTCTCCAAGTCAGAGAACCTACGTTCATCTATTCAAAAGTTCCTCAAAGGATGAGAGAGAGGTCGAGAGGTTACAAGTCACTGAAAACAGTGTCATCTTCGTTGCTGAAGAAGAGGTTGGCGGGAGGGGTAACGTGGTGAAGTTCGCAGGAGAAGATGTTTCTACAAAGCGGAATGGGGCCAACAAGGAGGAGGGTTCGCGTATTATGTGGTTTTTGCAGATCACGGACCCTGCGGAGTCGCAACGTTGGATTGCAGCTATTAAGAATGCAGTGCTGATCCAGAGGTATAGCTTGTTAGGCTTCCTGGTTTCCCGAGTTCTAACATGTAACCTAGGGCTGTGCGTGCCGGCCTCGGTATACCGACCCAGACGACAGGAGGAAATGAGCCAAAGGGTGATATAGATGTCATGCTCTCTATGCATCTGCAGGGTCTCATATCAACGCATTCAACCAAATCTTCATCCGCCGTTTCGTTCCCGTCACCACCCGCACCGGCCTCCCCCTCCCCTCCTCCTTCACTTCACTCCCTAAAGATCAACATCCCACCGTCATCGTCACCTTCCACTTCCATAAAGGGAATTTTCTCTGGGGCCCGGCCCCGTTCACCTTCTGTTGAAGGTTCACCCGCCTCCGCACACTCACATGGGCACACGGAGGACTCTTTTGGTGTAGTCGGCACTAGCCTTCTTACCATGCTCCGTACCAAATCTTCTGCGGAATCGAACGCGTCACTCCCTCACGCGCTTCCTGTCCCGCTCCCGCATATCTCTGGGGAAGGTTCGCCTGCTCCGAGTCTGCGATCAGCTAATGTCCCAATCATTATTACTGCGTCAGAGTTAAAGATATCAAAGGAGCGCGATGCGCCGGAGTTGTCGGATGCCATTCTGGAAGCCAGTTCTTCCAGTACACCCCCAGGCTCAAACACCCCGCCCACTCCCTCCCTTTCACCTCTAGGTACATTGACGTTGTCATTGCAACCCCCTCCCAGGAAATGTAAACACATTGTCACAGTTCCCGCAAGCTTTTTACCCGAGCACCAGAGAATGTACAAGCAAGCTAGCGGTATTCGCAGTGTTGCAGGAAACTTTGGAATTTCGTCCGGCAGCATTGGTGATGTTACGCCAAGGGACACTTCGCCTGTGTCTCCCGGTTCGTCTAGCGTCTCAGGTGGATGGTCCGGGTCTTTCTCCCCAAATTCGGGCATTGAACTACAGTCCCCTTACATTGGTGAAACATCTGGTTACGAGGAGAGTGATGAGGTTTCGCCGACTCTGCTGGAAAACGAGAATATGACATCTTTGCAATCCCTTCAGGATAAAATCATGCCCCCAGATAAACTTTCGCAAAGCATCCCTATCACCAAAAGATGGTCTCGGCAGGGTGTTCCTCTCCCAAAGCAACTTACCCCACCGTCTGGACCCCCGCCTTCCATCCCGCTCTCTTCGGAGTCGGCTCCTCGCACTTCGATGGAGTCGAACGTATCTGTACCAGCCACTTATGCCACTGATCCTTCTCTGGGCAGCTCATCTCCCACTTCCTACTCTCAGGCCCAATTCGGCTCCAGAAGTGGTTCATCGTTGTCGCCTACGTTTTGGAAACGTGTCTCTGGTTCCTCGATGCACAGTATTAGTTCAACAAACACTTCTGAATCACGAGACCGGTCTCATGTATCTCTTTCGCTTAGCAGAGATTCTTTCTATTCGTCGTTAGGTTCCACCAGCAGAGGAACGTCGTCCAGACCGATGTCTTTGTTGGTGCCTGTCTCGTCATCTGTGGGTCACGCTGGTACATCGAAACGGCGGTCAATGCCACCACCACGGCCAGCACCCAAGTTTGCACCCCCTCCGGCTCCGGCGATCCAAGAATCCATATCAGAGCATACGCCCTCGATGTCTGCCTCCCACAAGTCTTTCAGAAGCTCTATCGCAAAGCGTGCCCTGAGACTCTCTCTGACCTCACCCAAGCCACCCCCTTCGTCTGCTCTACCGCCTCCACCGGATGAGAGTATATTTGCTTCTTTCCATCGCCGGAGCTCGAGTTCCGGCACAACGGACCCTCACCCAGTCTCCGCACCATCATCCCGACCCGCTTCTGCCCTATCAGGAAGTTCTAACTCTATTGAACCTGTCTCTCCTCCCGTAAGGAGCCTCTCCATCAGACAGCGATTGCGCATTTTGAGCACTCCTCCTACTTCGCCTTCCCCTCTTCATTCGCCTTCATTCTTGACGCCTTCCCTCCAGGTTAGCACGCTGGATCTTAGTGATGACAACGACGACGACGACCTTCCTACGCCTTCTTTCCATTCTCAGCCAGTTGGGCTTGGTGGGCAAATCATGACGATACAAAATTACCCGAGCTTTCTGCAGCTTTCGACCCCTGACACGCCGACTGCACAGAAGCCTATATCTCGCAATCCTTTTCGGTCTGACCCACCGCTATCAAGTAGTGTGGGTGGTTTGAGGACTCCGCCTTTCGAGCCAGATTGTGACTTTGTAGCCCTTTCTCCTCCCCCTCGGAGGGGTTCTAAACCACACATTGTGACTGCGAGGCGAGCAGAAAAATTGGACACAGATAGATCTGGCATAGCAGGAGAGGAAAGTAGGCTGGTGAATTTCTCTCAGCGTGGATCAGGAGTTTCTCTGGGATTTGTGACGCCGTAGATTGCAGTACTTTGCATTAATTTTTGGGCATCTTGAAGATTGCCTCGCCTCTAATCATGAGTCTCTTGATGCCAAACCAGACTGAAATCGTGATCAAATAGTGAGACAACTACATCTACAAAAAGAGTAAGAGGAATGCAAGGGAACGACAATACATTAGGCGAAACTATTCTCCACATCCGCGCTATCTTCACCCTGCTCCAAGCTCGCAAACTGCAAGACCACCGCATGAGTAATAAGTTCTGTCAAGGGGTGAAAGTCAACTCACACTCAGGAACGCAGCCGGCCGGTGCTCTTCTGCCCAAAAGAGAAGTGGCGTATCAAGGATCATGCTATACGGCAGGTTGGGTGACCACAACTGAGTGAGACCAATACCGTAATTCCAGACTTTGCCCTCCGGTACCAGAGTCATACCAAAAATACGATCCGACAGCAAGAGCTGGACGCGTTCGGACATATTTGGATTGAAACCGGGCGGGTTGGCTGAATTGTCCACGTTTTTGCGACCCCATTCAAATCCACCGACAGTCAACGAATGAGCAGACAAAGAGACGGAGCCAGGGGTGAACGACGCTGCAATACAGATTGTCGACGATCCAAATTCGGGGTGATCCGCCATGAGCTTCGCTTGCGTGGTAACATCTGTGGGTGAAAGGTGATTGAGTTCGAGGGCCTGGGTCTTAATCCACCCCAGAGGTTCAAGATCTTTCATCAAAAAGTCATCTTTGGGGAACTGAGCTGGCAGTTCGACGTTGTTGTTGCTACCACGTTGCGGTACCCAAGCTACGGCCTTGATTTCTTTGACTTGCTTGTTGTCCGGCGGTGAGGCACCGTACATAAAGGCGGCAATCTGGGTTCGCAAATCTGCAGCGGTGATGAAAGCGCGCAGAATATTTTTTGGGAGGACGTATGTATATGACGCGGCGTCGTCCTTCACGTCGTCATTGGACACATAGATATGTTGGAGACGCAGAGGCAAATGAGTTGCAGAAATAGCACGAACGCGCCAATCGGATTTGCTGCTGAAAACTTGTTGCTCGTAACTCGTTGCTGTAATATTACAGAGTTATTCAGCGTAGTGAAAGAGATTACTAAAGATTTACTCACTTGTGACAGTCTGAATAGTGTCTCCATGAATGTTAGTCGTTTGCCTGATAATTGTTCAGCAGAGCATCCAGAATTACTTGCGCAATGACTCACGTTTGTACGGCCGTAACCTGTCCTTGAGCTTCGGTACCCTTCTCCAATTCCGCCATTTGTTGGCGTTGCACAGAGGGCGCAACGATCTCCTGCCCGAGAATGATGTCGCGGATTTCACTGGCCGTCAGCGACGCGATATTAACACTGTTACGTTTGCCAAAGTCCTTTGATCACAAGATATTAGAAAAATAACCGAGTGAGCGGTCATATTACTCACAGCCAAAATGAGGTCCTTCATGGCAACCTCGACCTTGATCCATTCATCATCTGTCAGGGTCGGCCACACAAAATGAGGCTCCGTTATTGTGGACTTGTCGGGGTGAAGAATAATCTTTGCTTTCTCATTATTGACGTGGAGTCCACGTAACAGAAGAATAAGACGCGAGAAAGCAGTGTAGCTAGAGATGGATTTCAACCAGTCATCTATTCAAGATGTAAGGTGAATGACATCAAAAGGAAATAGAACACACCGTATAGGCTGAAAAGCACCATTTGGGGTTGTGTGGCACGCTGGCAGAGATTCTAATTTAGGACAAGTATCTTAATAAATAATCCAATGGACTTACAAGAATAAGGTCACCAAACTTCTCCATTTTCATACATGCTTGGAATGGGAGCTGCAGCTCACTACCCTTTATCACGATGTTCGGGAAATCTAGCAAGTGCACCTCGAGCGGATCTGGGATGCAAAGTAAGCAAATTTTGGTAACAAAAATCTCAGGGCTTACCCAACATTCCCTTGCGAGTGACGATCACTTGTTTGGGCTGCTCCTCAACAGGTAAAGAGCGAACCAAAGCAGCTACTTCCTCAGCAGTTTTCCACTTTGCGAGCTGTCCTAGACGTTTCTGACCAGCCCAGACACTGGTGTGAATAATTTTCAAAAATAGCTGTCCTGATCGTGGATTAAAGATAAAAATGGCACCGTCTACGGATCGAAATTGGCCATCACTATGCGAAGACTAATAGTCAACCACTCACTAATGGGTTTCGTAGTCAAGTTACCCTCAAAGGTCTTATGAATCGTGACACGGTACACGTTTGTGTCATCGACAAACCCTGTATACGAGATAAGTCGTACTTAATGTGTTTAATTAGATACACGTACAGATGATCTGGTTGGAGAAGAGTTCCGAGTAGTTCTGACTGTTCAAATACGGCTCTGTTGGTTCTGAAGAATATAGCTGAAGACCCTTGCGTATGCGTTCGCGCAAGACGTGACAGGCTGGGTTTGCTTTCATAATCTTAGCCATAGCTTGTTGAATGAGAGGCTTCATGCCAGGGAACCAATTGCCATATGCCGACCACAAATTGTATGCCAAGTCCATGCCAATCATGACGCCGGTAGGGGATGGATATATGCTCATCGAATCGGATACCTAAATAAATAAGTGATGTAGAGGCCAAATATACCTGATCATAACCACTTACATAGTCCAAGAACTTTGCTCGCGTATACCGTTCAATATCGTGTGAATCAAAGTCGCCCCATCGAAGCTGTACATCGACCCAATACTTGTTACTGGTGGTACCATCTAGAACATCTTTGTTCTATACCAACGAATGAGTATCGCCCAAACTTTTTGTATAAGAACTCACATCGGTCACAAGGGATGGACGCGTAATGTTCCATTTGTACGCAGAAAACAGGAGAATGTCGGCGCAAGACGAGTTCATCTTGTAACTCTTACGAGGGTGGATTGTCTCCTTCTGAACTGTCTCGATCTGCAAGGGCTCCAGTTCTTGGTCGAACACCTGACACAGGTCCATAACCACACTCTCATGTACTACGGAGCATGATTAAAGTAAATTCTTAAAGATTAAGGAAAACTTACTCTTCTGCCACAAGTGAGCGCGGAAGATTTGGATTAAACTGATCTTGAGTGTAGGAATCTTGCCGTGCATAAAGATACCGGTTAAGTCGAGCTGGACCTGGAACCCAACGTAAACATTCGCGCGGTTGATCGTCGGACTCCACCATAAAGTAAATCGACGGTTGGGAATTTGGTTCAGGCCAGATCGCTGGGCATTCGTGAGCTTCTTGTAACGCATGGACTCCTCGAACCCAGACGCTTTTTCCCAGAAGAGACCCTCCCAAGTGGGGAAGTAAGTGCCCTTGAACAGCGTATGCTCAAGAATTCCTTCAACACCACCCAGCGCGGCGATGACGTCGACTCGATAATTGTTAAGTTGCCAGAGCTTTCCATCATGCCTCTGTGATGTCCACCAGAACGGGTTGCTTTGGAAGGTCAGTTGGGAGTGGTAATGTAAGAAAGGCTACGCACTGCTTCAATAGTTGATATTGCTTCCAGTCGGTGCGTACACGCCAGCCACGGTCATAGGCTAGGCTTGATAGAACCATCAGTACGAAAAGTGATTGCTGTATATGTGAACTCACGTGTGTCTGTCCTTCTGGAATAGTGTGTTGATTCGAGGAATACCCCTGTCCCAGCTATCTTCGAGATCCTCCAGAGTCAAGCGGCGATTCTGCGCATTGGCCTCCTTTCGTTTCATTGAATATTCTGACCAAACACGAGCAGAATCCAGGAACTCGGCTTCCCAGGGCTGAAGGTAGCGGTACAAATTCGGAATAAGTTGATCTTCCTCGTGAGACATGCCGGCACGGAAGTGCGTGACCCCAACATCGGTCTGTTTCGACCAACGAAGATCGCTCTGAGGAATCAGAACATGACCCATGGACAACATTCCGAGACCACCAAGTTCCTTTGGCGTATAGAACACGACCGGGGGGAAGCGAGAGGGCATTTTGCTGTTCAAGCCGATTTTCACCCGCGTTTGGATCTTATTCTCTGCTTTGACCAAGGCATCAAGCAGTTCGTTCGTGTGGATGACTGCCTCCCGGTAGTAGGTCATGAGGCCGATGAGGGCGGTGTTCCACTTATTGACGATCTTGGAGAAGGTCGTCGAACCGGAACTCATCAGTACTTGCCGGACGCGATTGTTGAATTGCTGGACGCCTACAAACATCAACCTTAGAAGTCAACGAAAGAATTGCAACAAGTGAGCACACCTTCGTCCGATACGCGGAGGAACGCTTGCGCAGTACGCTCCTTTGTCTGCTCATTTGTGAGGTTCCAAACGGCATCCTTCAATGAAAATTGCTCTCCCCCCATCGTCCTAATCTTCGGTAATATGCGGACCTCAAATCCGCACATAGAAAACAACAGCTGAGGATTATTCTGAGAGTACACACTAACAAATGTGTCTTCCCATTCGATAGTCGTTAAGGACCTGGGCAAACTTTGCTTCACGTTCCAAAACACAGCTCTGCCCAGGTTCACGTCATGCTTGATGAGCCGCATTCGACAGTCACGAGGCCAACAACGTTTATTGTTGTAACCAATGACATTGTTGTTCGTCGGATCAGGATTGGCGCTCAAGTAACGTTGAATGAGATCCCGGGCCTCGTCGGCTGTGAATCGGAAAAGAATGTGCAGTCTGTCAACATAGCGAGAATAAAGTCGTATCGGGTGTCGTGTTTCAGTTGCTGAATCACGATATTGCAAGAAGTTGTTGGGCATCTGTGGCGGTCCGGCCATTTCGCTAGCCCGCTGTAGTCCAAGGATCAGAAGGTCAAGCACGAGACCATAGTATTGGAAAACAAAGGCAGAAAATTGGAGCCCACGAATGAGACCATATGCGTTGGTGTGTGCCATATCCTTGTATGTTAACACTGAATAGAAAAAAGATGTTAAAAGTAAGTGTCGTAACATATGAGGGAACGTACCCGTGTTGTTCTTTGCAGTTATGTAGTCTGCCAAGTTATGATCCAAGATTAGGCGAAGTAAACGGTTAAGAAGAGTCAGGTCGATCTTCTCGTAAACCTTGGAAAAGACTGTTTCCATCATGACATTGCACTCGCCATCGCCGGTCTCCCAGATGTCAGTTAAGTTGTTGATACCTTGGCACCACTTGTACACGAGGAGAGGTGGTGGCTCGGTATCAGCGGGCTTGATCCAGGCGGGGAACAATCCTCTCTTGTCCGCTTCGAAGAACAGGAATTGATCAAGGTACTATAACGATGAGTCGCCACTGATTAAACGCAAATAAAGACACTCACAGCATCAGTAATTTTCTCTACTGGCTCGATGTCGTAGCAGGGAATCAATTTGTCGTAAGTGTCGAAAAACTCAATTCCGGCTTCTTTGAAGGCGCGCTGTGTGAGTAGCAGACGTTTGATGCGTGATAAACCTGTTTTGGCTTGAGCTATGCTGGACAGGGCTCATAGGGCATATCTCACATTCATGAGGGTTGTCATACGCTTGTTCAATAAGAGCAAGCTCTTCACGTTGCGATTGATTAAGCCGTCCTTTGACCGAATAAGCTTCTTTCAGCTTTTCCAGGGCTAGGACCAAAAGTTTTGTATCATGCTTGTACGATAAGGGTCTGCAACCAACATGAGAAAAAACCCGCCAATCGAAAAGGATCGACGTACGGGAACGGGATAGGAGCAAACTTGCGACTCTCCAACCAATGAACAGTTGCAGTATATATAGCAACGGCCTCTTCCGCGCTGATGTAGGGACCATCTTTAAGGTAACCATGCTGTCGCTCTTGTTCAGCCTTGAGGTAAAGACCTAACTGACCATCAAAAATGGTGAGAAAATGAGACAATGTGCCACTCACGAGTGAGTCGCCCCAAATTTTTCTTCACGACTGCTTTGTCGACCGTGGCACCACGCCGTATACGCTCGCGATTGTAATGGGCTACACTGAAGAATTAACGCATTACAACAATCGTTCCACACCAAGAGTACAGGACTTACGAGCACCACCAATCAGCTTTGCTCTTGATGTACCGCAGAATGATATTTTCAATTGCAGTTGGCATTCCAGGGACCTTCCATGGAATATTTGCCTTCCAACACCGCCAAGCTTCGGACAAGTGTTGCAGAATTGTTTTCGCCTTGTTCTGCTTGATTGATTCGGGCATCATGTCCAAAATATCATGCATCACAGCTGCACGAAGTTCAAGATCGTAGTGCGATTCTACACGCTGCTTCGTCACAGTTTTCGCAATTCCCTTGCTGTTACGACCTTCGAATTGACGAGCAAGGAGGTTTCCCAGCCAACGTTCGAGAAGAGGGACGATACCACGCATGAAGAAAAGCCAGACACGCCATCCGGGCGCCCAGAAACCGCACCCAGGGCCCTTGCCAACTGGCCCCGTGTTAAAGCGATAGTAGATCAAGTGCTTCAAGTCCTTGGTCATGCGTACTTGTCTCATCAACTAAACACCAGATTAGCCAAGTAGGATAAGATGAAGTAATGACAGCCCACCTTATACTTGTAACGGTACATCCCGGTAAGGGCACCAATATGTGCAAAGATATATTGCAAAGCGTCGGCGAGTTGGAAAGCATCAACATTCCCCAACCGAAACTGAACATGCGCATCGACGACGAGCTTGGTAAGCCTCAGGATTTCGCGACACAAATGGAAAGCATTCCCAAAGCGAGATTTCTTGCGCTCCTTGGTCGTAAGTGTCTTGACAGGCTTCAAGTTCATGTTGTAGTCAAGGTGAAGATAGTTCAAATTCTACACGCAACTATCAGTCAGTGGCTACGTTGCGTGGACAAAAAAAGTAGAATACCTTGCGATGAATTAATAAATTGAGCATGTTGTAACCTTGTCTGCAAACTTGTAAGCCAGCTTCCACCCAATCAAGCTTTGTTGTCTGGAAAAACTTCGTGGCCTTGAGCTGTCGGAATAGGTTTTTCTTCGTCATAGCCTTCTCCGAGCGATTCTTGAGTTCGTTCAAGACGTAGCATTTCAGCAGCTTTTGGTACGAAACGCGGACTTTGACAGGCTGATTGGGAGGACAATGCTCGAGATACCAGTTCTTCACCAACGGGATATCTTGCGCGCGCCTCATACGGCCAGAACGGCGGTTATATGGATCTGGAGCCCACCACAGTGCAATAGCGTCCGCCGTGAGATCATTCTCCAGAAGTTTCTCTTCCAAAAATGGTTGCATTTCTTCAGGAAGCTCAAAATCGTCTTCATCAGCACCGTTGGGGCCAAATATTTTGTCCTCGTGGGAAACAAGAGGAGCGTTCTTTGGCGTTGCCCCCCTTAAACTAATGGGATTGATGAGAGGATCGAAGTAGAATGCGGGCAAGTCTGGATCATCCGTTCGAATGTAGACGTTTTTGGAAACATGGTAAGGAGACAGATGCACGGACCGGGGCAAAGAGTTATACAGGTGTGGAAACGCAACTTTGTACTCGGTGCGAATTTGATTCCGAATGATCACTTTGCCAATGTCGTTAAATTCGTTCCAATCTTCGTCAAACGTATCCATGTCACGGTAAAGCGGCTCAAATTTTGGGCCTCCAGGAATAGCCATGTTGAGCGCTTTCGCCGTGAAGAAGGACTTTTTGTCAAACAAGTAACTTGCATTATTATCCGGACGGTCCGACAATAGAGCGCGTCCGAGACGATAAAGGTTTGCCATGACTGGGAGAGTGAGTGACCAATATCGATACGAGGAGCCATTGATGGCGGGGGTGTCGACAAGAGGTTTCGGATCGTAAAACCAATCAATGATTGCACCATCTTCGTCGGGATCGAGCTCCAACTGAATTGCCTCTAAAGGCTCGACATCCAGAACGTTGTCACCATAATCAAGTGGGGGCTCTTCATCATCAAAGGGTGGGAAGCGCATACGCTTAAAATGTCTACGGTCACGTTTTTCTCGGCGCATTGCGAGCCACATGGTACTCCACTGAGCATGATAAACCGGTTCAATGACGCGAGGTATTTCGTTCACGAATGTGATGGCACCCGTGATGTGGTAGAGAACGGGGACTTCGCGCACTTGTTCCCAGGGGTAGGGGATGTTCTCAAGCAGTTTCATAACAGCGTGGGGCACATACTTGAGGGCACCAAGATGAACACGTTTGTCGTTGCGAAACTTTCTGTTGCTCATGTCTCCGTGGTCCTTGATAATTTTACGGACGTGCTCGGGCGGCAGGTCCTACAAACACGCATTAGAGAAAAATATGACAACGGAGGCTGCACATGCTTGTTTGCCCATGTCAACGTAGCCACCTTTACGTTTTTCGCCATAGCGTTTCTTCTGCATCGAAATCCATTTTTGCGACTTTTGTGCAAGGATTTCTGGAGGCATGCGGGAGGTGAAGTGTTGGCCAAACCCAGGCGGTGGTGGCATGCCTGGTGGTGGGGGCGGCATACCCGGTGGTGGGGGGACAAACGCGACGCTCATCGTCGATGTTGAGGGCGGTGGAGAAATCGTCTCTGCTGACTAAGGCATACTTGGGTTGTTTTCAAGTTCCGATTCTCAGGGGTTATAGCTTTTGTAGCAACTATGTAGCACACATTATCGACAGAAAGCTACATGCATCAAAATGGCAAGCTGAGGGTGTGCCGCCGCATAACCCTCGTCTTTGCCGCCATCCTCGTCGATGCGGTCGTCGGGGGGTGCAATTGCGCCGCACTTGCCCTCGCCGTCGCCGTTACTGTCGTGGTGTTCGCATCGCGAACTTTGCTGCTGTTGTCGTCATTGTGGTGCATAGATGTCGTTGTCGCTGTTGCCGGAAACTTGCAGTTGTACTGCCCTGCCCTCGGCGTCGTGGTGGTGGTGGTGGTGGTGGTGGCTGGTTTTCTGTGGCCTGGCCTCGCTGTAGTCGTCGTCCAGGGCTTGCCCACGCCCTTAAGGTGGTGATGGTGGTTGTGATGGTTGTAGCTGGCGTGTGACCTTGCGTCGTTGTCATCGGGCCGCTCATTCGTCGCCATCGTTGGTGATATCGGCGTACACTCGTGTCACGTTCATCATTGATACGGTAATTGTATGGTGCACGTTCGCGTTGCCCTCACTGCTGTCACAGTTGTGTCTGGCGTGCTTTGGAGTCATTGCCGCCATCTGTGTGAGGCGAACGTGGCCTCACTGTGAAGTTGAATGACTGATGCCAAGTGGTAGTACACTAGCTGACTCAAGCTTCGCCGTGTCACAGCGGTGGAGCGACTGTGGGAGTCGCCGATAAAGCCGAATCTTATCGCAAGTCCTGGAACAGGTTTCAGACCCCAAAAGGTCCCAAAGCACCGTAGGTTTGGTACGATCAAGGTTCTCGTCCGGATCTTGTGGTATGGATTGGGTCGACGCTGGGCCACCTAATTTGAGATATACGAGGCGTGATACTCGCGCAATTGCAGATGGCGCTTCCATGTCGCCATCCTTGCGTGATTGTGCAGGTATAATACGAATCGCACTTGCACCTCTGAGTCCGCGAATGACCGTCTCACCTCTTCTTACTGCCGACCTTTGTTACACGTCCAGCAAGTTGGTTCTGGGTAAGAACCCGTCCTGCTCACACCCTGATGACACACCCAACCAGCCACACAATGAGCACCACTGCTGTGCTTTTACCACCCCATGATCATGGGTGACATCCAACCGAGGCGCCCGTTCTCGTATTCAAGTCGCTTTTTTGGAAAAATTGAGTTCCGCCCTGTACCAAGGTATCTTTTTGTTCGCATGAATCGGAGCTAACTGGGCATAGGACTGATGTGACATTCCTACCAGTGGCTTCTTCTAGTCCGACGTGGCCCCTTTGGGGTCTCGCTTACTTCAGCGTCGTCAGGAAGTTCAGGCTGTTCGACAGCTGCTACATAAATGGGGGATTCGTTCACAAGCCGTCCCCACTGCCAGCAAGAACCACCCTTGTCCCGCAGCATCACATTTCCGCTTATCAGCCATGGGCGACGCGAGTGCCGCAATTCATATCCTTGATATTCGAAACTATCGCAACGGTACAGATAACGCTCACCACGATGTGTCCAGCATGGTCGTCAGGGGTCTCAATGCACCCGTTAACGCCAAAACACTACCCACCTTACTCCTATACGACGAACGCGGTCTTAGGCTGTACGATAAAATTACCACGGATGCTCCAGAGTACTACTTGTTCGCTGCCGAAGAAGAAATCCTTCGTAGGCATGCTTCCGAAATAGTGCGCGTTATGCAAAGCCGCGCTCTTGAAGGTGATAAGAACAGTACTCCTCCCATTTTACTGGAGTTGGGTGCAGGGTGAGTATTGTTTCTCTCACCGGATCATTTCCTGCACTCGGAACCTGGGGTTTGTTCCTTCAACATTTTCGGTGTCGCTGATACGTACCACAGTGCCCTCAGGAAAACCTCGTACATCCTTCGTGCCCTTGCTGGTTTGGTCTCGAGCACCCCCACTATTCCTTCCGCAACATACTTTGCACTCGATCTCGAGGAGCGAGAGATCGAACGGACCCTGGTCCAGTTGCTCAATTCCGACGTAGGTCTCGCTATCCAGGGGAAGATCGAGGCAAAAGGAATGCTCGGCACTTATGAAAACGGTGTCGCCTTTATTCTTGAAGGTGGTTTACGGCACACAACGGACAGCGTGGATTTAGCTGATGATGGCGGCCTGGGTAATCCTTGCGCTCTTCCCAAATCATCTGCTGGCGGAGTTGCGCAAGATGCTAACGCGACGAAGCCAGCCCCGGCACAGCCACAGCTTCACCTTCTATTCCTTGGTTCCTCTATCGGCAATTTTTCGCGAGGAGAAGATGCTCAGTTCCTTCGCTCCTTGCCACTACGCGCTGGTCATGGGGATACTATACTGCTTGGTGTAGATCATAATAACATTCAGGAGGAAATCGAGGTTGCTTATAACGACGTAAATGGTCTTACTAGAAGCTTTATCATGAATGGGCTCCGAGCAGTCGGGACCGCTCTTGGTGACTCGGATCTCTTCGATCTTGGCAATTGGGAATATACCAACTTTTATGATGAAGGCAGCCGTAAGTGTAATAAGCATCGACTCAGGGCTGGCTTGTTGAAACTGTATTAGGTATCCACCAGGCCTTTTACAAATGTCTGCAGTCTCATCGCATCACCGTACCCGGCATTAGGGAAGAGGTCTTTTTCTCCAAGGATGAACGCGTCAAGATCGAACAGTCTCTCAAGGTAAATAACTATTTGTTTCAAGTTCTCGGGTACTCATCCTGTCTTCATCAGTACTCGGAGAGAGATGCGTACGCATTGTTTACCGATGCTGGCTTAAGACCCATTCAGCGTTGGACCGATACCACGTTGCGCTACTCCTTATGGCTGCTGGAGCGCCCACCATTCATGTTTCCCCTACTGCCATCACCCACCGCACCGACTGAGCAAATCGTCAGTAAAAGGTTCGGCATTCCGAGCCTGCAAGACTGGAAAGATTTATGGAAAGCATGGGATTTCGTCACTCTTCAAATGATTCCGTCGTCCATGCTTTTCGAGAAGCCCATTGACCTTCGTCACATCTGCTTATTCTATTTTGGGCACATTCCTGCATTCCTGGATATTCATCTCTCCCGTCTGTTGCAGGAACCTCATACACAACCCGACGAATTCAAGGTCAGTTTTGCATCCCCGTTTTATATTTGGTTGATACTCAATTTTGATACAGTTTATTTTTGAGGTGGGTCTTCATACGTTGCGTTAAACACTGTTAACCAACTGTCTACATGTAGCGGGGCATTGATCCTAATGTGGATGACCCAACCCAATGCCATGTTAGCGTTTCTTTTGTCTTCTCCCTTTTTTGGACTAACAGAGTGTTACTAGGCTCACTCTGAGGTCCCTCGAAATGACGATGATTGGCCGTCACTCAGTAGCGTCCTCTCGTTCACACAACGTGTGCGTGAGCGACTCACAAACCTGTATATGAATATATTCAACGGCAACATCCAATTGACGAGGAAGATCGCACGAGTGCTCTTCATGACACACGAACATGAGGGGTTACATCTCGAGGTTTTTGTGTTTCCATTCATCTTTGGTCTTGTGTTGACCACATGTCAGACTTTATTGTACATGCTTCTTCAGCGAGCTGGGAGCGGAACAATTCCTCCTTCGGGCTTCACAGCACCCCCGTGGGAGTCCCTGCTTGTGTCTTGGAATGCTGCTCCCCAGCCACCTTCTCCTACTATCGTTATCGAAGCCATTACCGTTACTCTAGGCATCGACGACATTGAAGCCAACGACACAGTCAAAGCGCTGGATCTCGATGACCATATTTTTGGTTGGGATAACGAGAGTCCGTCCCGTCAGGTTTCTGTCGATGCGTTCAGGATCTCTTGGAGGCCCGTTACCAACGGCGAATTCTTCGAGTTCCACACTGGAATTGGAAAGGACGAAACAGTACTCCCTGCTAGCTGGGTGAAATTCGTAGACGGAGAGATCAAGGTTCGCACGCTTTATGGCCCCGTTTCAATGGAGGTTGCTTGGGACTGGCCTGTTCTTACATCATACGACAACTTGTCGAGATATGCAAGCGTTAAAGGTGGCCGACTTCCCACTGAACCAGAACTTCGGGTATTTATGGATAAGTTTACGTGCGGCTACGAGGGTGGTGCAAACATTGGATTTAGGAACTGGCACCCTGTTCCGTATGTGTTTTGTGTGCACTTGGGTACCGGGGCTAGTTATTGACGGAAGTTTCTTAGTGCCACCACTGGGATAGAAAAATATGGTGGCATAGGACACAATGGTGGCGTGTGGGAATGGACCTCGACCGTCCTCGATAAGTTTGAGGGCTTCGTTCCATCCCGTCTGTACCCAGGGTGAGCTATCTTTTCGTTGATGTATATTCAGGTAGTGATCATCGTCTTTAGGTACTCTGCCGATTTCTTTGACGGTCTTCACCAGGTCGTGGTAAGTGGTTCTTGGTCTCCCATCTGCGATTTATTCAGCGACCTCCGACAGCTTGGAGGATCTTATGCTACGATCCCGAGGATTGCTGAGAGACGCAGCGTGCGTAACTGGTATCAACACAACTACCCATACCCATGGGTTGGTGGAAGACTTGTGTATGAGGTGTAAGAACAGGGCAATCGCTGTTTTGTACCATGAAGCTGTACTTGTACCCGAAATGTGTCCATCTTGAAAGAATGTATATCTTGGTGAACTACTACTAGTGTGGTGTTGACTTAAACTACCATCAACAACATCTAGTACGGACTCCAATTCAACGACACCGGTCACAAGCATTCTTCGCTACCCTTGGCATGTCCCAGAACAACGCGATGTGGCCAAGTATTCGATACTTTTGCCCTTGCATGTCGGGGTCAAACCTACAGACACCACCACCACCAACCTTGGCATCATCTTCTGCAAGCTTCCATCCGTTGCATAACCTTTATTTTTGCGAAGAATGCGATGCTGTCCGATGCAATCGATGCGTTTCTATTGAAGTCAGTGGTTATTACTGCCCGAATTGTTTATTCGAGGTTCCCAGCGCGAGTGTAAGGGCAGAAAAGAATCGGCAAGTCACTTCCGACTAAAATGAACATCCCAGCTCATTGTTTACAGGTGTGCGCGCAATTGTTTCTCTTGCCCCATATGTCGTTCCACCCTGTCTGTGGTAGCATCGGACCCTCCAGACGACGGCGATGGCAGAGCTTCGGTTCCACTCACTAACGTTGGAGAGGCACCCTACTTTTTATATTGCAGCCACTGTCGTTGGGACTCGGCCGAAGTTAACATCACCTTTGAGAAACCGACTGGGCTAGCAGGTCAGCAACTCCTCAGTACTTTTTTGTCGCTCTTGATGATATACCGTATTTTAGCGCAATTACAAAAATTCGAAGACTCTGCCCCGGAAGCGTTGGAGTTTGAACGTTTGAAAGAACACTTTGAACCTTTTTTGCGCACATCATCTCTTTCATCTTCATCGCATTTGCCAGTCGTATCATCCCATCATCTGTACACCTCCTCCGCCACCGCAGCCGCCTCTGCCGCGCTTGCGCGTGACATTCCGGGGATTGGCAAATATAACCCACTTGGCCGCAGCCGCGCTGGCCGAGATAGAACAGCAAACAAAGACGAGATGCCCGAGTACAAAAGCAGGGTGGAAACCGCTATCTTTAGTCAGCTTGGCGATAGCGGAGATGATGCGGATGTCGACCTTCTCAGATACATGGGAGCCATTGAAGAGGTAGCCAAGCTCGAACAACGGTGGGGAAACAGCTGGGCGGCCCCACTCCGATCATGGTAACGTCAAAAAGTTGGGGGGACCCGTCAACTGATTATGTTCAAGTGACCTACGACCGCACCGGATACCCTTGCATGCCAAAGTCTCAAAGCGATGTCCAGCCTGCAGACATATTTTGATCAAACCGGAACAAAAAGCGCAATCCGTGCGTTACAAGATCAAGCTCGTGGCGGCGAATTACTTGCCTGCTATTACTGTTGGGTTTCCTCAGACGCTGACGGCCAAGCGAGTGGCAGGCAAAGCATCGAGTTCTGGCATAGATACCAAGAATGGTGTAATACACGCCGGAACAACAAACGCTTTCCAAATCGCTCTGATCAATCCACTATACGATCCGATCCAAGTGCGATTATCCCCCCAAAGGGTCGCAGATGGGCGTTCGTACCAGGTGTCACTACCAACCACGCCGTTTTCTGTTGCGGCATTTGCAGAGGCATGGGAATATGACGATGACGATGACATGTTTGGAGTCGAGGATGATGAACTCGGAATTGGAGATGCGGGGAGGCACAGAGACAAGGAGCCGCGCGGTCGCCTCAAAAATGTGGGCGTGCTAGAGAGAAGGGCAAATGTGACCGTCGTGGGAGGTGAAGTAAACATTAAGCCTGGTTTTAGAGGCGACATCAAGGTCCGCATGCTTTTCCTTGGACGATCCCTCAATGACTGATTGGTCATATAGTTTAACATGATGGTATCATACACATACAGATCTGATGACCCTTTACCTTCCGAAGATGGCGCAGGCACGCCGTCCCAAACAGCAAAAGCCCCTGAAGTCAAAACATTTTCCTTTTATACTGTCGTTGATCTTGGACCCACTGTGGTTTCAAACGTCAAGCCGGATGCAGATGCATAGCTTTCATTTTTCCATATCGCCCTCGTAATTACTGCGTGAGTACTGCAGCCAAACAGATCCCGTATGATACTGAGTCACAGTCATTCCTAATCGGGCTTGTTTAACATATGCGGAAATAACTGGAGTGAGTCACAAACTTCCTAGTCGCGATTATCATGGTTGCCGTGCGTTGCGGTGAAGCCTGGGTCAGATCTGATGAATGATGAATGATTCGTTGAGCGGTCCAATGACCAGGTGCGGAAGCAGAAGCACAGCCGGAGTTGCTGTGCTTCGAGTCATGGACGCCCCTGTCGTAACATATGACAAGACACGTAGCAGGCAGCGTTTTAACTTCTCTCCCGACGGACTACGGTTGGTATAAAGAAAGCACCGACGTGCCTCGGTATCACAGGTTCGACCAGTACATTTCACCCTACCCGCAGTTGTGTCCTGCAAGATGGGAAACGACACGACACCTCCATACACCCCCTCCACCCCTTCTCCGCAATATTCGAGTGAGCTCTTGCCAGGAGAGCAGGCAATTGAGTCCGCTCGCCGTACCTCGTGGTCTACTGGGGTATATCGTAGAATCACAGACTACCTTACCATCGTCCTCAGGGACCAACGTCCCGGCAGTGTATATCCTGCATACGATCGCAATGGGCTTATTCGTGGGGACGTTACGCTCAATTTGAACACAAGTGATTTGGTGTCAGTAAAACTGAAGGTAAAGGTTGGTTGGTATGTTTTACGGTTAGCCATCTTATGATTCTCTAGTTGGAAGGTCAGCTTCTGCTCCGAGCTTCTCCGGCCCCTGTCTCGACCACATTTCTTTCCACGACTCATGTGTTATGGAGTGGGTCTCATGCACAACGCTGTCCTCGTGCCATCGCTTTTGAGGTCACGTTTCCCGTGGCCTTCAATGACGGGGGTCAGATGCGAGCCTTGCCACCGAGTTTTGAGAGTAATGAACCCTGTGTAACCTGCTCGTACTCGCTGACAGTCGAATTGACGCGTTCGTGGCAATTCCGTTCTCTTTTGAAGGGGAACGAAGCGTAAGCAACATACTTGACGATTTGCGACTATTATTGATGTTTTTTGCAGCGTCAAGGTGCCTCTGCTGTACCACCCGCGAAGTCAGCCGAGTCAGCCGATGCTTTCCAACCAATTCCCATTCATGTCTGCCTCCCCTGAAGACTGGCACGAAGTCAAGTGTACTATACCAATGACACGGGGTTCAAAGTTGGCGCCTCTTGAATGTCATGTGAGTCATTTGGACGTGCGATGAATCATGCTCGTGTACTGACTTGACGCCTCTAGCTCTTCATCCCGTCCGTGCAGGTTTATTCTCTCTCGGATACAATTCCATTCCATCTGCAGATTCGGGGTAGTCCTGTGTCACTTGCCCCACTGTTGGAGCCAGAGCATGAAGGTGCTATCGGAGGAGCGATGATCAGAGTATATCTGCTCCGACATACTAGTGTCAGGATACATGGGCAATCTGCCATGGCGAGCCACAACATCGGCGAGGGGAAAATGAAACCTTTGCAAACCTTGTCCTCAAGTCAACACGTATTTCCACGGCATCCACTTGCGGAGGGCTTGGACTCTCTCGATTGGTTTGGGGTACTTCGGTGTAGTGAGGATGTCACCATTCCCGGCTTCTTCACCAGTCAAATTTCCGTCAAGGTATGGTCATCTACTCGAGCCATAGCACCATTTATTTATCGTTGACACAGGATTCAATTGTTCTATCCGTTACCCCCCGACAACCACTGAAATCACCACTGATAGGCGTCAAACATTCCCATCTTATACGACTCGTGACGGATCCTTGGTCAGACGATGTCGCATTTTAGGATGGTTGACTCGTGGGGCACATTGGACCCTTTCCCACTTCATTAATATCGTTCTAGCTCGTGTTTTCATCTATTCTTCGATGACTAATACCTCGTACTGTCCTTTGGCACAGTTATCGGATCATGATACCAGACAGTTGATTTATGCTCTTTATATTGTCCTCGTAACTAATTGCGTGTTCGACTTGGATTTGTATTTGCGACGCAGTATCCCCGGATATGAGATTCACCCACGTGGTGTTAGAGGTACTGAGTGTGAGAGAGATCCTGTAGAACATGGGCTTTTCACTTGGTCACTGTGCAATCCATGTAACGTACGTTGTGCGATTTGTCCGATCAAGTTGCCGGGATACCACTGCAAATTTCCTGTTACCAACTCACCGAAAGGAAAGGGTTCGATGGCATGGCCCAAAGGTGTGTGTGCATCCCCGCTACTATACAGTCTCGGCACCGACTTTGAGCGGCACCCGTATGATAAATGATATTGATATCACCACAAGAGGGATCAAATCAAACATTGAGCCGTTTCTCATCGCAGCACAGGCAACAGAGAGGCCCTGACTATGTTGATGCGAGTAACGGAACTGAGCCCTGGGGGCAGAAGCCAAATGGGATGACGCTAACCTACAATGGGGGGAACGAGGACAGATTCCAGGTACGACAAGGTCAGGAGACTCTGCGCACAGGCCAAGGCTGTATTTTAATCAGGGCTGCGCCCTCATGAGCGGGTTGAAAACGCCAGCCGAGTAAGCTGGCTGTAGAACGGGAAAGCGCTGTAACGCGTCGCGGTCGTGAGTACGCATGGCACTCTATTTCTAGTCTACCGTGACGAGACACACAGCCTTTTGTCCCTGATGCCGGAGCGTGGTGGTGGGAATGCTACTAAGCTACGGGTACTACTACGAATGTGGTGTCCGCTAGGCTGATTTGAACAGCTGTGTAGGATCATTTCCTAGTCGTCGGCCCGGGTCCTTGAATAGGATGACGAGCAGTGTCACATTGTACACAACAACGACAACAAATGCAGTGCCTGGATACGTTTCGATCAAGCCTCGCCTAGCTCCGGGCCACATGACACTGCCAGCGTTCATCAGAATGCCGTGTGCTTATATAGCCTGGACAGACCCCGGTGTGCTGATAACTGTCCCCCTTCTCTCGCCCAGTCCCGACTATGGAAGTACTCACAGATATAGATCTTCCAGACTACTCCCCCTCCATCCCACCGGACTACTCCTCGACGCTGCTACCCGGCGAACAATGTATCCAACGGACACCGAGACAGACAGAGTACTCGCTGGAGAGCTGTGCATTCACATACGAAGAACATGGCATGTCCCTCACCTTGCGAGGTTGTCGGGAGGAAGACGGCATACCCACTTTTGGTCTGTGCAGCCCCGTCTATGGTGAGTTCGCACCAGCAGATAGGGAACGAATCAGCTCGGTGGTAGTCAAGGTTTGTGTCCCCTCTCTTCCTTGGTCCCCATTCTGATCCCAGACACAGCTAGAGGCACAAATTCGCGTGAAAGCGAAATCGGGCATGTTTTTGCACACCCTCTTCTCCAAAGAGCGCCCACTGTGGCGGAGAGATGACTCGAGCGAATTGTGTCCCAGCCTCTTGCCCGTCTCCTTATCCTTTCCCTCTGCATACCGCGACAAGGTTCATGGTCGTACTCGCCGTCTTCCCCCTTCCATGTCTATCACGGATCCTTGCCGTGTGACCATCGTCTACTCCCTGAATGTCATTGTTCGGAAAACCACAGGCTCAATTTTCACCCGATCAAAGTCAGTGCTGCGCACCTATCAGTGACAACTTGAAGCTTATCCGAATTATTTAGGGAAGTGTGCCTGTCTGCGTATCTGCGGTACAGCCCCCGTGTCCGTCCACCAAGGCCGTCACCCCCTTCTTTCGCTTCCATGAAAATTGCCCCGGATGAATGGCAAGAAGAAATTTGGGGCATGACAGAAACACCCTCGACCCAAGGTAACGAATCACTTGTTGCCCAATGTCATGTGAGTCACACAATGCATGGTGTCGACACTCTTGGTTGACTCTCGCCAGCTCTTCGTGCCTTCCGTCCGAGTGTTCGCCACGTCGGAGACAGTACCGTTCCACATATCGTTATCTTCTTCGACATCGTTTCTGAGCAACATTGCCGAGCATGTCACACAAACCGACACTTGTCTTGATAACCCCATCCATGTCTTTCTTCTCCGACGGACGACCGTATCATTCAAACATTTTGAGAATGTAGAAGAAGAAGTTCTCGGTGTCGGTAGGGTCTTTCCAATGCCCACATCACCTATCGAGCCCCTCTCGGAGGACTCGGCGACCCAGAGCTGGGACGGTGAAATCCATTGTGAGCGACCGGTTGAATATTCCAGCTTTTCTACCTCTGTGGTCCAAGTAAACGTGAGTGCCGTTTGCACGTTTCACATCCTTGGTGATTTAATCCTTGTGTGCATTAGGATTTTTTGGTACTTTCGCTCTTCGCTCCCCCCGGCCCACTGAAAAATATTCCAACACAACTCTATCAAGCATTTCCGATTCGTCTGGTCACGCATCCTTGCAGATCCTAAGCATTCATACCCCCACCACTTATCTATGAGGTTAACTTAAACGAGGACTCGCTCGGCATTATATCATATGTATGCTTACGCCTTAATGACACCTAGGCCCCATGTTGTACAAGCAACCTAGGATTAATACTCTGTATTAGTGGAATTCACAGGTCGCAATCACCGGTATTATGCTTGTTGAAACGTGGATCGTTTGAGTGTCAGCCTTACTCGGACGCCAATGGCCGGCCTGGGCACTGCGGAGGAATGCTGCGTCCATTGGCGGCCTTGGCGGTGACAGTGTGCCAGTACTGCCATCCGGAGTGATGGTGGCTACCGGCATCGTATAAACGCCGTGAAACCCGCCAGTGATTATCATAACCCTGATGGCTGTCTCAGAGAGGGTCTATTCCCTCGTCCACTCACACAAGACGCTGACGGCTGCGTTTGCGAGCGCGACAGGACCAGATCATGACTCTGTAGCCCCAGGTCATCTGGCAAAGACACTCTACGACGACGAGCACACCAAGAAACACCACCACCTGCCTGGTAGCGGTCATCTAGAGACCTTCAAGAGTCTTTTCCAGCAAACGGGGAAAAGGGATGTCGAGCGTGTCCAGCTGATCGAGCCAACGCAAGAGGACCTCGACCGCGCTGCCGAGTGCGGCGACTTTGGTTCGCGACCCAGCGACCTGTTTCTAAAGGTCAGCACGTAGCTATCGCATCGACCCTCAACCTCGCTGTATGGTTTTAGATATACGTAGATGTCTTGGCCACACTGGACAGTAATCCTTGGGCGGGCGTCGTATCCCCCCCTCTTCTGGGTTCCAGGGGTGTCGTAAACTTGTCTATAATATCCTTGTAGGATTCTCCGATGTGTCAGTGTGTGATTTACACCCTCACGTATTTTCAGGATACCAGATATCATGCAGCATTATTACGATTGTATCGTCAATGCGGAGCACGAAGTGTTTCTCGCTACAAACTACTGGGAAGCATCCAAAGCGTCGAAATACGTCTGTGAGGCTTTGAAAGAGCTTTCGAGACGCGGGGAGAAACGAGGAAAGACGGTTGTCGTAAAGATGATCTACGACCGCGCAAATCTAAAGATGCTCACGGAAAGCCACGTCCTTGTGGAAGAGCAAGAGTGGCTGAGTGATGAAGTCAAGCTGCCAAAGCGAAGTGAGATGCCATGGCTCGATTTCGAGCTCGTGAATTTCCACCAGTGAGTGATGGATTGGTCACACGTTTGGATTGCACAGATCAACACACTCCAAGGCCTTTGCTAGGAACCTTTCATTGTAAATTCATGATCGTCGACCGCAAGGTGGCACTTGTGAACTCGAATAATATCCAGGATCGCGCAAACATGGAGATGATGGTGCACCTTGAGGGACCCATTGTAAACAGCTTTTACGACATGGCCCTTATCAGTTGGTTTAGGGCGATGAATCCGACGCTGCCTCTGTTGCACCGGCCACGCGAAAAACCCGATGACGGTTACAAGTTTGGAATGGAGAACGAGTACGCATCGATCCATCTACTCGATGGAACCAAGGGCGCAGAGCTATATCACAAATCAAGGCATGAAGAGCCTCCCTCTGATGCGCAATTAGATGGCAAAATTTTCATATCCGGGAGGTATCAGACCATTACCGAACATCTCAGTTGGTTCCTGTTTACGTTGACGCGAGCTTGAGCGCTGATGTGGTTGGTTTTAGATGCGGATAATCAACCTGATACGCACGGGACCATCGAATATGAACCGCCTGCATCAGTTGATGACGAATACCTGCCTCATATCTTCCACGCACCGCACGAGGAATGTCCCATGGTCATCTTGAATCGTGCACCGTACGGGAAGCTGGGCAATCCAGATAGCGCAATAGTCAACGCCCAGGACGCTGCCTGGCTTGCGGGACTGAAGTACGCGAAGAAGAATGTGTTTATACAGTCACCGACCTTTAATGCTGCGCCCGTTGTCGAAGGTGTCTTGAGCGCCGTGCGCCGCGGAATTGAATGCACGCTATACATAGATGTGGGATACAATGATGGAGGGGAGGTGTTGCCCGGCCAAGGAGGGATCAATGAAGAAGTATCGAAGCGGATGTACGCACAGCTGAGCGAGGGAGAGAAGGCAAACCTTCGGTTCTATTGGTATACGGGTCCGTTTCAGCCTGGCTGCTACTAGATGATGCTGACATTGGCATTGGACTCTTCACAGGAAAAGACCAGATCAAGCCGATCAACGCGTCTGCACAGAAGCGAAACTGCCACGTATGTGCTTCGTTGGTACTACAATGATTTGCTAATCCGGAGAACACGATGAAGATCAAGCTGATGATCATCGACGACGCCGTGGGCATCGCGGGCAACGGGAACCAGGGTAAGTCTAGTTGATAGCAATCTTGGCGGCGATATAACACCGACCACCAGATACGCAATCGTGGTACCACAGCCAAGAAGTGAATGTGATGATCGACAATCCAGTGGTCTGCATGGACTGGCGGGATACCATTCGCAGGGTGCAGAACACACACCTCCATGAGCTGCAAAAGGACGGGGTATACCTGGACAAGGACGGGCACCCGCTGACGGACTCGACGGGGGTTGGGACTGGGCTAAAGGGGATTATCAAGGGTGTACAGGGGTCCATTGCGCGTGCGCGTGGCAAGGGTGGGTTTTAGCTGTGCTTAGTCATCAATGTATCATGCATCATGGTCTGGCTGTCTCAAACTCTAACAAGCCCGGACTGGCCCTCGTGAAGCAACAGCTCTGCATCAAACTTTACTGACACACACCGAGAAGCGGATCACAGCATCCCAACGTGGTTCATACGGTAACGGTGCGGAGTGGGAAGCGAGGTTTAAGTATAGCTTGGCTCGAAGACCATATGGTCAACGAACACAGTCAATCACACGTTCACCGCTGGGGGCAGGTCCTCTGCAGCTTGCCAGAATACCACCATGTACACTTCGCGTCTACCCGAATACGCCTCTCCTCTCCTCTCACCAACATATACCACTCTACCTCAAACAGACGAGCATCAGCTCGCACTCAACCAGCGACTCCGGCCCAACAGACCACCCCGCTCGTTTGTGAAACAGACGAAAAACAGAAACGTGAGTCTGAGACTGGCTGATCAGGACGATCGGGTAGCTCTTCCCGTCTACGGCCTTGCTGGTACCGTACAAGGCACGGTGGAGATCAGCAAGACAGAGGGCGTCACAAGCGTCCAAGCGCAGGCAAGTCATATTGTTTTTCGAACTAGAGTATGATATCGACGATCATGCTTATAGGTGGAGGGTATCCTCAAACTAGAAGAGGTGGCCGAAGGCGGAACATCTAACCAGAGGCTATTCTCAAACAAGATCATGCTCTGGGTAAAGGATAGGATCCAAGAAGTCCCGTGTCCCAATTCACTGCGGTTCAAATTCTCGCTTCCCACAACGTACATTGATGGAGACAAGGTGTATGTATGTGTCCGAGCAGATTCAAGTATGGCACGATTCTTGACATGTCACGTGCTAGTCTTTGCCGCCAAGCTTCGAGGCTTGTCTTTCTGGGCTGCCTGGATTCCGAGCGAATGTCGACTACAGCGTCAGTGTGGTCGTAGTGAAGCCCAACGATGTGTCCAGTATAGTCAAATCCACGCTATTCCGCAAAGACGATTGGTATGTCTGTACGTTCACTCCACATTCAGAACTCATCGTTTCTGTACAGGACGATCTCGACGCCATTCTTGTATCTCCCTCGTACTCGTCCATCCGTGCCAATACCTGCTCCCCTCACGGCGACTGTTTTGAGCTATGGCTTTGCGGAAACGCCTCAGTGGAAGTTGTTTTCCTCTACAGTTGCAGGCAATCGACAAGAGGTGCGGGATGTGGTGGCCAAGGTTTGTTTATGTGCACCTTTCTTGTGCAGTCGTAATGCTGTTGTGTTAGTTGTACGTGCCCTCAACACGAATATTCTGCGTTCGTCAGCCTATTCCGTTTCATTTATCGTTCCATTCCGACGCCGAGTCCTTGCTTGACTTTTTGCCGCTCGCCCCTATGGCTGGTCTGCCCTCTCCAAAAAGACGCGCCACACGGATCCAGCTCATGCGACAGACATCAGTAGATGTTCGGTAAGCATCGCCACAGGCACGCAACTCCTCGTCGCCTCGCTCATCAGGGCTTTAGCAATGCTCTCATTTTAGGCACCAAAACGGATATCTGGCGGGTAGATTGTATTGGTGAAGGAGCATTCAGAGATGGTGTACGTGTCCAGACTGGCTCTTGTCCGATGGAGTCTTGTTCTGATGTCCATCAAGGGAATTGGGACTGAATGGGTGGCGTTTTCTGGCCACATCTTCATCAGCGATGAAGTCACAGTTGGGGGGTTCAGAGCGAGTGGGTTCTCCGTGCGGGTATGCTCCGCCCGTGTTGTGTGCGATCATGATCTAGCTAAACTGGACCACAGGACTATCTGGTGCTCAATATGACGCCTCCCGATCTTTCTAAATCATACTTCAAGGAGCTCAGATTGGTTGTTCCCGTTCGGTTGGCTACTGATCGTTGGAATGAGGATGGAACGGGGTTTGGAGTGTATGGACCGCCGTCCGTCTCCTCGTCTGAGGAGCTGGCTGAGACGCCTGACCTTGGGTATCGTAGTTAAAGGTTGCCACACGCTTATGCAATCTACGGTGACGTCATATCACGTGCATCCTTGGTCTTAAGACCGGTTCATTGGCCACCAAAGCCAACGGACAATGTCTTTGCAACCCACCAGCGACATTTTACCGCCCGTCGAGACAGAACCGCAGCAGACTGTAGCGGACCCAGCAACTGATGTTCTCCCTCAGGGTGTGTCGTGTGCTAATGGAGATTATGTTTACTGAGCCTCCAGCAGCGTCTGGATCATCTCCAGACAAGACACGCACGGACCAGATTCAGAAGCCGTCTGGCGACCCAACTACCAACATTGCGGAATCCCCGCCACAGAGCCCGACGTTCAAGGAGCAGGTGTATGGTGAGTCTTGATCGCGCTTCATTCGAGATCCTTCTGACAGTGGTTAGGTTATGCTAGGGTGAGGTTTACCCTTCCAATCTTGGCTACGGGTGCTAATGTTTTGTGTGTGCTACAGTTGATCCGTGGGACGGTACGTTTCACTGATGCGCGGTATTACCGAAGATGGTAGTTGACGTTGACACATTAGGTGTTTGGTCAGCCCACTGTAAAGGAACAAGGTGCACAGGTACTTCGAGGGGAACAGGGCATTCCTCTGCGCCGAGACTCCCAGTCCAGCAAGTAGTATCGAGTCTTTATTTTTCACTGTAGCATAGTCTGTTGAATGTGTAGCATGGATACGAGCGCTTGTATAAAGCATGGGATCTGAGATAGATCTAGGCGAGGTAAAGGCTAAACTTTAAATTTTTCTACGTTTGGACAAGTCGAGCACACGCTAAACTTCTTGCTTCCATTGGCCAAGTACAGTACACTTCCTCACAGGGGCCTCCGTCTACAGGTCGTGTCAAAACGGAACACTCTCGGACGCTGCTTTAAAAAGCTGTGAGACGAAACAAAACAAACGCGTTCTCGACATCGATCATGTTGTCTGTGGCAAACCCTGTCGACCCTTCGTTCAAGCCAACGTTATGTGGTAAGGAACATACAGAACTGGTACCACGGATATTGGCGAGAGCCATCAACCCTGTTGTACCCAGCTGCGAATATGCACTCGCGGTGAGTCGCTATTTTGCGGTTGTGTAAATTGTTCTGGACACCGGGCTAGGAGACCAACATTGTGCAAATCAGCGAAAAAGGAGTGCAAAAGGCCGCCGAATATGTATGTGTCTGTTCTGTCACGACGCACAAGTCAGAGGTGCTTAGGAGACCAGATTTCGCTCAGGATGTTTGTGGAGTCGTACACGCCACGGACATGGCGCACACACCCCCTCCACATTTGTCCACCTGAACCGTACTCGGACGGGGACTCCCTCACAAAAGAGTGTCTCGACTGGATTTTTCTGATCTCCTCGCTCAACTTTAGTTTCTGGTCGGAACATGACGGTACCGCGGATCGGTACGGGGTGGAATGGCGGGCAGGCTGGGACACGGCGACGCGTGCAGTGCACACGGGCTACTGGAGTCTCGTCGCTGCCATCAACCGGGGTGAGCTATTTTGCAGATATCTGGGGTCGTCTTGACACGTGACGTCTGAGCAGCGCTTGAGGAAAACATTCCGATCACGGATCCGGCGTTTTACTCGTCCGAGGTGCTCTGTCCCGATGCGCTGATCGCACATGTCTTCCGCCCCGTCTCGGCATCAAAGGAGAATGTACCGCTGTTGAAGGAGAGGATTGCAATCATGCGGCAAGTTGGTCGCATCCTCTGCAATGTGAGCCGTCGCTGTTGCTGGTCGCCATCCGACTGACACACGTAGGACTTTGGCGGGTCGTACGCGGGTTTCTTGAACAACTTTCAAATGTCTCGGTTCGGCCGAGGGACGGCGCTGGAACTCGTCCAGACCATCGTCGACACCTTTCCGTCCTTTCGAGACGAAATTTCCCTCGGCGGACAACGGGGTGAGCCATTCCAAATTGTGTACCCTGATGATCCTCACTCGCATAGTCTTCTTCTGGAAGCGCGCTCAGATTCTCGTCGCCGAAACGTGGGCCGCGTTCTTCCCCGCAGACGCAACTTCCCCACATCCCCTCTTCCCGCACGGCTCCGGCTGTATATCTGCATTGACCATGTTCGCCGACTATCGTGTTCCCCAGATACTCCATCACCTCGGCATACTCGTCTACCCGCAATCGCTGCGGGAAAAGCTGAAGCGTGGTCAAAACATCTCCCCTGGATCAGGCGAAGAGATCAGTCTGAGGGCGGCGAGCATCGTGAGCGTCGAGCGCATAAGGGATGAGATTCTAAGGCTCAGAGGTGGTGGAGAGGTTAGCAGTGTGCTGATCGACTTTTATCTTTGGGACTTGGCAAAAAGAATAGAAAAGGGCAAGGACAGAGTCGAGGGCATCGAGTGCGCAGAGATACTCCCGGCCCACAGAACAAGGAGCGTATGGTACTAGATGCATTCGGTAGAGCATACCCTACGATTAGTGCAACCTAATTAGTATCTGGCTAGAACAGGACGAACCAGATCAGTCCTCCGCCTTCCGTTTCCTTGAACGGGCATCCAGATTTGTAAAATTCCTCCTTTCCGGGGCCACCCACTCCATTCCGACAGCTTCAAAAATGTCCTCTTCTTTCTCACTCGCGACCAACTCCCAATATCCGCGGTGCTGCTCAATGCTCTCTTGTTTCCCGGCATCGTCAACACAGTCTGTCATGGTTGTATCTTGCCATCGCCACAGTCCGTATTCATTCAAGCGGAGTCCAAGGCGTGAAGCAGCCCTCCGGATAGCAAGATTGAACTCGAGATCTCCCGTCAACGTTATCAACGCAGCGCCTGCGCACTGCTGTGGAACATGACTGGTGCCACAATCAAGTCACTCAGCAACACGCCAGGCGCTTGTCGGTCAAACTCACTATATCTGTGCACTGAAAAACTGGCCTTCACAAGCTTGCACGGCTCGGGTCCTCTCTGCCCTCGTTTCCCATCCATTTCCTTCCGTCTCGCCTTCGGTGCGTTCAGGGACTCTGATGATCCCATCCCACTTTTGGGTACCAGCAACGACGGAGGTGGCGATGAGTCCCCGACATTCGAGTGGCGAAATAATCTCGGCGGAAAACGGGGCAATGTCCCGTGGACCTCTAGCCCTGACCTTGGTCTCGGGGCGACTCGCGAAAGGAGAGGGAATGATGTAGTATTTGCCTCGTAGTTTTATGGTAGAATCAGTGCTTGGGGAGCCTTCGGGTGGAAATATCCCACTAGTCTGAGGATGAAGGACGACCAGGCTAATGTATTCAGAGCTTATTGCCCCACGGCGGCTGAGAGACAGAGATGAGATTCAGCACCAAGAACACAGATTCGGGACTCACAAATCACCACCAAGCACAACAGTGAATTTGGATGAAATATTCTGTGTCACAAAGTCCTAGTTTGAAGCGCACATTGAAGGACTAACAGGAGAATGTGAGTGTCATGCCGGACGTACATGGACAGATGATGCTTGTTCGTGAGTGATGCGACGATCAAGGCCAATCATGTATTGTGCATTGATCTGCTGAGAGCGACTTAGTGTCTGGAAAAATTTTGGCTCTCTCAGATCCTGAATAGATCTACAGCCTGCGTCGTAGAGCGCATTGGCTTTTGAGGGCCTGTGGTTACTGAGGTGAGATAGGAGCGCGTGGGTAACAGATCGCCATACCCTATGCCGTCGATACTTGACAACGAGGACACCGTCTGTTCTTTGCGTAGCACATCAAGGGTCTTTTTCTGTTTGAGTGCATTTAGAGACTGGTCTGAACTTTTAGCCTTCCTTGACCGGGATTGTGTGGGTGGCTCCTATAAACGTAGGCATGTAATGGTGTGATAAAACCAGAGGTGAATCACCCACGGACATATGGCGTTCCGCAGAGGTATGCATCTATGCGCTTTGCAATGCGTGCACCTATCCCGTCAAGCTGCAAGGGTTCGTGAGATGGGAACTACGGGGAACAAGGTGAACTTGCATTCCTGACTTGGTCGACCGACCGAACTTGCTCGGGTAGCTGCCCAATGGCACTGATTGCTTTCGAATAAGCCCGTAGCTTGTATGAATTCGAGGACGACGAGGCCTTTTCCTCTTCCAAGTCTGAATGTGCATCAGCTTTTCAAAAGGCCGTGTTTGACGCCGAGACTCACATCGTGTCAACATTTGGATTAATTCCTCGTTTGGTCCCGAGGTCGTCGACTGGCGTCTCCAGCACGCTCGTGCGGTGGGAATAAGAGAGGGCGTCCTGAGGAATGTCGAGAACATCGCCAAAGAGTCGAGTTCGTCGTCGTCGTCGGCGTAGAGAGCAACTTTTAAATGGCGCGCTCAGCTCAAGGGCCGCCCTTGATTATGTAATACGCGTTTCTCTTCGCTGCCCTCAGCGATGACCGACACACCGCCCCAAGCGCCGACAGCGTACCCGACAACGAACATGACGAACCTGACAGATGCTCAGCTCAGACAGACAATCACGCAGCTATCCAACGCAGCGACAAGCCAATTCCAGCCCTTCTCCACAGCGGGTGCGCAGACGGCGCCGTCCAAAGGTCCAGTTGTTTTGTGTCTTGCCTTGCCCGTCCTCACACCTTTTCAGCCTACCTCAAAAATGTTCACACCTGGTCGACAACGACGACAACGCCCAGGACGGGGACGCGTTCCCGCTCCCGCGCTGCAAAAGCCGCACCCGCGACGCCAACACCGACAGCATATATCCCCCCAGTGTATCAGCCACCACCACCACCATCTGTCCCCGCGGTGCCCGCCGCGCCACCACCTCCGCCTAATCCACCGCCGCACCCGCTCCCTGTGACGACACAGGCGTTGCACGCCACCTACCCCTCACGTCTCCGCACAGGTGCATCGCTCCTAATGCAGCCTATTCTGAACGTGACCTCTGCCACGGCACGCACGTCCAGTCGCCGCGGTGGCATGGTCAACTATGCTGAGCCGGGGTCAGGGGATGAGTTCCCGGATGCTGGTGCCATTGACTCGGACGACTCTGATTTTGTTGCAAGTGGAGGCACTCGGACTGCCTTGCGGCAATCGAGAACACGCATGGGGAGTGGAATGTCCGTCTTTCATTCTGGGAGCGGGCTATCTACGCCTCAACTTCAGTCATTGCAACTCTCGTCACAGCAGCAGAGACCGGTACAGAATGCCGAGCTGGAGCAGAGCTATTTGGGTATGATTCCGCCATCTCGATTTATAAAGTCCAAGCCAGTTGGCCCCACTGCACATGAATATCCGTGAGTGTTTCTGTTTCTGTTTTATGGAAAGGATGCAGTCTGTTTCTGTGGCACATTGATTATCGATGTTAATTTGACGGAGAGCACAGATCGAGCGAGTCCCTAGAAATGCATTCACTCAAACGCACCTCCCTTGTTCCTATTCGAGTGGAGTTCGAGACCGAGACACATAGGATACGAGACTGTTTCGTCTGGAACCTCTACGAGACGCTGATCAAGCCTGAAACGTTTGCGAATATTTTTTGCATGGACCTTGATCTGCCGATCGTGCCTTGGGCCGAGACCGTCGCGAATCAAATTAGGGCACAATTGGAAGAGCACGAGGGAGTTGCCTCATTGGATTTGGGTGTGGATGATCCTGTTCACAGGCACACGGGGGATGAACATGTTGAAGAGCTTCCCGAGTGCAGGGTGATATTGAGTGTGAGTGCGCGTTGAGTGATTGAACGTGCGTGCGATGAGATCACTGACTGGCTATTTGTGGCACACACAGATTGACGTACAGATAGCAACCTACCACTTGCTGGACCACATCGAGTGGGATCTTCTCTCACCCCTAACCCCCGAGGCGTTTTCTCAGCAGCTGTGTGCTGAACTTGGGCTGTCTGGAGAAGCTGTTCCGCTCATCGCCCATGCGGTACACGAGGAGTTGATGAAGCATAAAAAGGATGCGATCGAGTGGGGTGTTGTTGCGGGTGAACGTGAGCCGGTGTCACTGACGACGGAGGGTACGGTCGCGACGTCTGTGGGAGGTGGGATGGTGATGAAGGACAAGACAGGGCTCGGTCTTGGTGGGTGGGGACGTACACCGAGGGATGGGCGGGGACCAAAGACGCTCAAGGGTGTGTGGCGGGAGTGGTCAGAGGCGGAGGAGTTCCGGACGCGGTTTGAGGTGTTGACTGCGGAGGAGGTGGAGAAGCGGGAGATTGAAAAGGAGCGGGCGAGCAGGTGGGTATATGCGCCACGTGATCTGATCGGTGCTGATGATCTGCAGACGGTTGCGGCGGGAGACGTCCAAGTTCCAGACGACACGGACACGGCGGCGATGACGAGTAGATTTCTATTTCGGGCAGTAGCATGGTATTGGCTGCGGCGTGCCAAAACCCTCGGCGTTGCACCTTCCCAAGATGGTATCGACGGAGCCGTCCTCCGCGGATCTGGCACTGTGGGGTTCTGGGGTGTTCCGGGATTCGCCGTGACAGACGGCAACGAGTGCAGTTTTATTTATTTATTTATGTGCTCGGCAATGTCCACTCCGTCGCCGTCCGCTGGGGCCGCACAGCCCGACCGACCGCGCAGTCTTTTTTACGACATCCCCAACGTGTCCGTTTTCTCTTCCCCCACATGCCCCCTCCTTAAATCGCCAACACGCCACCTCAGGGTCCCCCGCATGTGTACTTATATTTCCCCCCCACAATCCCTCCCAGCACCCGCCATGGACGCCCCCCACGACAAGGCGACACCCCGCCCATACAAATGTCCGTATCCCCTCTGCGGTCGCGCCTTTAGCAGGCTTGAACACCAGGCGAGCCTTTTTTTTTCAGCGGTCCTCACTGCGCGCTGATCTCCGATCACCCAGACCCGCCACATTCGGACGCATACAGGCGAAAAGCCGTTTGTATGCACCCATCCTTCATGCGAAAAACGCTTTTCTCGCTCAGATGAGCTCACACGACACTCTCGCATACACAACAATGACCCGACAGCCCACCCGGTCAAGGGAAAGCCAAAGCCAAAGTCTGAACACCCCCCAGACGACCTCGAGCCTTGTATCACTCTTCATCCCTTCTCTCGGCCCGACGCGCGCACTCAAGAACCCGCCGTCAGAATCAAGAAGAAGGCAAGAAGCAGAGCGAACAGCGACGATGAGGTACGCATACAAACGCCCCATGTCGGCTCCCCGCAACTTAGGTAATCGACAGGGCGAATCCTACGCCAGACCCACCCTCGGCTCATATGAGACCGCTCATCATCCTCGGCGATCGCACACACAATTGCCCGCTGCCAATCCTTCCGCCTTTTCCACACTCTCCAGCGTCGCCATGGATGAACTATATGCCCTCGAGCGCGAAGAGGCCCTGAGACGGGCAGAGTACGAAGCCCGCCATGCAGAAGCCCTCCGTCGTGCCGAATACGAAGCCCGCAGCGCAGAGGCCATCTACTTTGGTGGTCGCTCCAGTAAGAGCGCTACCACTAGCCCAGTCTCAACCCCCTTTCACTCCACCCTCTCTCTCAAAGCCACTGCCAACGACAGAGAGTGGCCAGTCGAAGTCAAGAGGAGAACGAGCGGTCCCGCCTGGCAAATGACACCGATGGCGCAAGATACCCGTCCGATGTCGGATCCTTCGCGCTCTGCTCCCTTTCCGGACTCTCGCACGACAACCCTCAGCCCTGGTATCCCTCTCCATTCCTTGCATCCATCCCATCCACCAGCGTACCGCCAAGTCGTTACCCACGAAGACTCTCCCTCTCCCCTCAGCTCAGATTCGGATTCTATTCCATCCCATCATGTTGCACAGCACCCATCACACGCTCCATTTGTGCGCCCCCGCGCATCGTACCCAGCCCCAGGTGCTTCTGCCGAGGTTTCGCCACAAGGAATGTCGGCAATCAAACCCGAGTTCACGTTTACGCCTTCCGCTAGTCCATTCCTTGGCCCTCTTCGCACGCTCAACCTTCACTCGACAAATCCCTCGCGTGCACCATCGCCTATATTCCTACCCCCTGCTTATGGCCACTCCCAAACCGATGCGCCCACGAGTCCGATAGAGGGACACTGCTTTCGTCAACGCTCTAGAGGCTCCAGCATAGTCGGAAGTCCGCCCGGTCCAAAGGGCGTATTTAGCGCTGCATCGCGTAAGAGGAGCTCAGGCGAGGTGTCGCAGATGACGACGCTGCCCCACTCGCACACGTACCCCAGCCTGTCACATCCCGATCGAAGTCTTTACTCTCTCCCCACACCGCAACTCTCGAGTGGGCCGAGTAGCAGTAATGGGAGTAGCCCCGGAAGCATCACGTACCCCCTGCAAGGCAGTGGATACCCATTGCGCCCAACGTTGGAGGCTGCGCAGATAACACAGAGTCCGTCCAGTTCCCGCCCCGCGTCACCTCCTCCTGGCATCAATAATGGCCCGGTGACATCAAATGGCCACCATCTTGCTCATTCTGTTCGCCTCGCGTTTGGTATGACGCCCATCAATCCATCCGGACCCCCTCGTAACACGTCTTGGCCGTCGACAAAGACCGCAAGGCTAAACGGGTCGCCGGGTGCACTGCCCAACGCAAATGCGTTCTCGTCGGCGTCTGTCCCTGTCTCTCGTTCGGGTTCCCCACCCATCACACTGGCCCCGCTGAAGCTGCACTCGACTTGTCGCAATGACCCGGTGGATTGCGACAAGGAGATGAGCAGTTCAGACGATGAAGGCACAGGAGAAAAGAAGGCATGCAAGGTTGAACTGCCAGGTTTCCGGGAATTCGAGGCTGCCACACGCGCTGTTCGGTGATCTACTGATGCATTGTTCCGATCGTTTTTGACCTCGTGTCCGTTGTCGTTGCGAGTCGTTATATCCTATTTTCTATTCCCTGCTCTTTTCTTATCCACAGCCCATCCTTTTATTCAGCATGCGTCGACATAGAATTCACATTAGACAGCCCATTTCTAGTTTTTGCATAGATGCGTCACGTATCTAGGGATCAGGCATCTTGAGGACGTATTTTATGTACGCTTAATATTCCATGTATCTACCCAGGCATGTATGACTGCAGACCAACGTGCACCAACTCCGACGCACACAGAATGTACCGTCCACTTGGCTTGGACTATCTGACCTCGAATGGGATCGATCGCATGCGAAGGAATGTGCTGCTAAGAACGTGTGCGGACGGCTTTCCGTTCTCCAGGTAGGCACATCCACCCACATCCGCCTTCTGACCGTGCCTACAGGACGTTGACGGCACACAAGTCCTGTGTCAACACCCTCGCCTTTTCGCGACACGGTGGGCGATGGCTGGCGAGTGCTGGCGACGGTAAATCCAAGCATATGTGTTGCCCACGCTGACCTCTGCCAAGATTACCGCGTGCAGCTTTGGGACTTTAACCAGGACGACGTGCGATGTCCGTCGCGAACGTACGCAGGGCCTGCCGTCGGTACTCGCCTCCTCGGAGATACCAGCGCTGCTCATCGACCCATAGGGCAATGTGCTATCGCTCGACTTCTCTGCGAGCAACCAGTATCTTACAAGGTCCGCACACGTTTCATCTTGCTTCATATACACTCCAACATTCCCAGCGGCGGTGCGGACAATCTGATACTGAGGTTTGACATATCAAGACTCGCGGCTGGTTCCGGCCAAGGGACTGTCTATCGACGTCACGACGTGTGTATCGTCTTCGCTTCCATCAACCGCAGCACCCCAATAATGACGCATATAGGACAGCGTGCGGAGTGTGAGTGCCCACCCTCATCAGGACGACGTCTTCTTCAGCGCGAGGTAGGCCTCATGACGTTTTAAGTTCACGCATTTGCATTTTCCCGTCGTCTCAGCGAAGATGGAAAGATCATCCTCCACGATACACGTGTTGATAGGAGGCTGTCATCTGCACAGGCAACACTCCAATATCCAACAGAGTTTACGGGGGTGCAGACCCATCCTGTAATGGAACACATCTTTGCAACCAGCGACTCCCACGGGCAAGTCTGTCTTCGTGACACCCGCATGGCGTTCGGCCCGTTATCTAGCAGGTCCAATCATGGTATCGTCCAAAATGTGAGCCTCTCTCCACCGTCTATAACCGCGGCTCACCCGTTGGAGTACAATACAAAACTGTCAAAGCGATCTCTGGGCTATCTGACCAATCCCGAAAGCAGCAGCATCGTTTTCGATCGTGATGGTCAGCACCTATCGCGCCATCGACTGATGCATCACCTCACATTTATTCTCAGGGAGCAAGCTGGCCGTGACCATGCTCGTGCGTCATTGCTCGTGATAGTCAAGTGTCGGTGACGACCTTGGGATAGCATTGGTTCCCCACCATCTACGCCGTTTCAGATCCCCACCCTCTCGCCGTATTGACGGGGAAGAACAACCCTGATGGGTTACCCGTCAATATCGCAGAAAGCACCTACTCCAATTCATGTACGATGAAGGTGAGTTTTCGGGCCATTCTTATCTCCTGCTCCAACGTAAACAGTCAGGGGCATTTGGTGGACTTGGCATGAATGAAGACATGCTCTATGGCGCAGGGTCTGACGACTTCAGGGGCTATGTTTGGAAGATACCAGATCTCGGCACTCTTTTGGGGCTCAGGGAGGCAATTAGTGCGGAGGAATGGATGTCACATGAATGGGACGGTGTCTGTGGTGAGCTCATCCATAATTCGAATGTAATAACGCTTTATCCGTCCGGAACCCCAGCTTACTCCGAAAGTCAATGGTCAACACGGTACATTCCCCACCAAATCGACACTCCATTCTGTCGGTTAAACGGTTGGTTCGGTGATCAGTCTGGCATGCACGTCTGATCGGATATGCTGTGTTTCTAGGGCATAGGTCCATTGTGAATGCTGTTGCAATGCACCCATCACTGTTACACATCGTCACCTCTGGCATTGAGCGCCATGTTTTTTTGCATAGCCCAACACCTGTTTCGCCAGTCGCTACTCAGCTGTCAAAGACACCAACCATGACAAGGAGGGTAGGAGAACACGACCTCCACGACGCTGCACGCATCGTATCAACATTGCTGTTTGGCCCGCATCCGACACTGCACGAGGAGATTGATGAAACGGGCGATGAGGAGGAAGCCATATCCTTATTCGACCAGTAAGTTCTCTGGAGCGATCATCAGGGAAGTCCTCACAGGGAAACGTATACAGCATTTTAAGGGAGGAGGGTGGAGGGGACGTGTTCACACTGCGGCATTGGGGAGGCAACGAGGACTCTGATTCTGAAGATGATCTCGTGGTGAACATGATGGACTCTCCGACCGCGTCGTAATCCGTGGAGCGGTGGTGTTCATGCTGGAGTTGTAGACTCGTTTATCTACTGAATTCTGGGGCTCCTCCACAGAATGGAGACGCCCATTTGGAGCGCTTGCTGTGTGCTACACGTGCCCTGCTATCTTGATAGGGCAGCATCGCCGCTCATCTCTCCAGAGACCATGTCCGCCCTCTTTACAAGACAGACCAAGGTTGAGATCGAGGAGGCAAACATCGCCGTTCTGGGCGACCCAGAGGTAGAACAGTGGTCACTGTAATCTGATAATCTAACATCGCCACCCAGCTGGAAGCCAAGGTTCGCGCCGCAGGAGATGCCAAAGACCCCTCCTGGGAGACCGCCAGTAAGAAGAGGGGCGTGAAGATATGGCGTGTCGAACAATATAAACTGATTGACTACCCCGACCGAGGTCCGGACGTCTTCAGACCGTTTGATCGATACGGATACTTTTACGACGAAGACGCGTACATTGTGTTGCATGTAGACGCTTTCGATCTCTCTCTTTCCTTTGCGTGTACTGACGGACCGATGGACGGTATCTAGACGTTCAGCAAGGATAGCTCTGAAAGGGACACTGGTCCATTTTCCTATGACCTCTTTTATTGGATAGGCCACAAGGCAACGCAGGAAGACGTTGCAGCTGCGGCGTATCAGAGCGTCGAGATCGACGAGTGTACGTTTCCAAACGACCGCCATCGGCCAGACGAATGTGACCATGACCCAACAGTCCTCGGGAAGAAAGCGGTCCAATACCGCGAATCGCAAGGCCACGAATCCGAACGCTTCCTCAACCTCTTTGCCACCTTTATGGTGTACAGGGGGGGCAAGTCTACGCAATGGCACCACCCTTCCTCCCGCCTCAATCCGGGAGTGAAGAAGATCTACAGGATGTGGACGACGAGGGGCAAGGTCCACGAAGAGTTTTGTTATCTGGACCCGTTGCGGAAGCAGGTCATCTCGTACGAACTTCCGATCGAGAACGTCGAGATCGAACAAGGGGGTGTTTACGTCTACGATTCGACCGACAAGCTCGCGCTCTTCTCCACCAGGGCCAGCCTCGCCTGGGAACGCTTCTGGGTCGGAGAGATGGCGATGCACATTGGGTACTCCAGACTCGGTTTCTTCAACAACCTCGCTCAATTTGGTCCGTCTCGTCATTTGTGCTACTTCCAGCCCGGCTGAAACGTGCGCCCGTGCAGATGAAGGCACACCCGGGGACAGTGTGTTCATGCAGCTGGTCGGAGTCGAGAAAGTGACGCCGATGCATTCGCGTGTGTATGATCATACCGAGAGTGCCCCCGTCAAACTGTATCGCCTTGGCGAGACCGTTCCTAACCTGGAGTATTCTCAAGCAGAGTCGCCCGCTGCGCTCGATGGGCTGGACTCGAGCGCGATCTATCTCGTTGATGATTATGGGAACGCACACTATCCTGCGGTGTATGTCTGGGTTGGCCAAGACGTCGCTGACACCAAAGCGCGCCTCGCACTGGCGAATGGGGAGGTGTACCTGAAGGAGAAGAGGGCCAAAGAAGGACCACAGATTGCGTTATCGGTGGCCGTTATCAAGATCAGGCAGGGCCTTGAAACGCCTCACTTCTTGAAAACGTTGGGCATCGAATCTGAAAAGGCAGCGGATTGATTGTGGGACTCGCGAGAATGTCACTCGAATGTACCGCTATATGTACAATGGAACGAACGAATGCCTGTTCTCCATTCATAAATTTAAGTGTTATATACCAGGCTAGAGGACAGTTTTCTGGGTCAGAATCAGCGTACATCCATTACAGTAACAACGAGCGTCATGCTCAGTCCATGCAAAAGAGGAGGTAAAGGAGAGATAGATAGAGCAACCGACAAGGAAGCATAGTCCAACAGTAAAGGATGTCTCAGCAGTCTCAGTAACGCGCGTCCCATGCCGTCTTGTATTCGGGCACGTATGCAGGAGTGTAGCCAGGAGGTGCGCTAGATGTCATATGCATATCATACGCTGCCTGGGGTGACGGCTCATAAATCCGTCGGTAGTTTGGTGGATTCGCTGCCCACAGAGTACCAGCCACTGCGGCATTTTTGGCACGACGGCGACGGCGGCAGCAACAGGCTATGGCAACGATGAACAAAATGAGAGCAACGCCGACACCAGCGATCAGAGCGATCACCCCTAGTGACATCGAATTGTTGGAATTGGAGCTGGTGTTGCTTGTTCCAAAGAGTTGTGCGATTTCCTGTGCTGTCGCACTCCCGGAGCCATTACGGACATTGGCAAAATCTTGCGCTGCTTGGGTCGCGTTGGTGATCGGAAGGAGTTGGATATAAGCAGTGCCCGATGAAGGTTCGGCTGCATCTAACAAGTTACCAAAGTTGATCAACATGTAGGCGTTGCGCACTAAAGAGAGGTCGGAAGCCCATCAGATCATGATTTGAGAACAAGAAAACACTCACAGAATGCCATGCCCAAGATCATGTCATAGAGAATGTCACCCTCCTCCTCAATGTCGAACGAGAATGGTTGGAACTGATGGGGAATCAGTAAGAGGTTGACAAGTGAGGAAACCATGCTTACTCCGCCAACACAGTAGAATTGTCCGTCTGTCTGCAGGTCAAATCCATCAAAGTTCAGATCGAGAGGATGAATAGGAAACTCTACGCCTCCAAAAAGGAAAGTGGCGTTAACCTGTTGATCGCAAGGGAGAACCCAGATCTCCCCGATGCCGACATCAGAAAGGTTGGCAAGGACAGCACCGGGTATATCGCCATATAATGCCTGTGCAACAGAACTGTGGGACAAGATGAGAAACCTGTCCAGATGTAGTAGCGATAATACCTACGAGGAAACCTGAGGGAGAGTGAACCCCGTGTCAAAAACAACCGTTGCATTCTCGGTTTGCGCGCCTGTAACCTGGGTCTTGATCTGAATTGGCTGGCCATTTGGCCCAATGATGCCGTTGACATCGAGCAAGGTCTGCCAATGTTGATCACCGTCGAGAGGAGAGAGCGTGACAGCATGTTGAGGCTGATTGAGAATATCCTGGTAGTCTGAGAGAACCTCTCCGATTGCGAGGTCACCCGGATAGGGTTCATCTGGGTCGTCAGAACGCTGGAGAAGAATAGCAATGATTGGCGAGATGGAAGAGTTGGAGGTAAATATGCGGTCGAGCGGTGGGTTTCCAGCACTCGAGTTTGCCATCTGCCGTACGCTGGAACCGGAGCTAGGACCAAGGCCAATCAAACCACCAGCACCGGCAGCAGCATTGCCATCTGGTGCTTCGACTACGAGAGCATAAGCTGGTACGATTTATACGAGGAGAGAATAGACGTACTAAAGAACTGGGAATCGATAGAAAATCCAGCAAATTCAAAGGTAGCGGACATGACAGTGCCTGACGTGCAAAATGAATAACATACAGGACATGCGGTGGATTGTGATTACCATCGGCTGATCCAGATGCATAGGTCACAGAGGCCTGGTAACTTTCTGGATTTGCGTTTGGCACGGTAGAGGATACCCAGAGGTCGGAACTAATAAAGACCTGTCAAAGTGGCACTCAAGCGAGTCAAAGGGATGAAACATACCTCCCGGTGTCAATCATAATGGAGAATTCTGCACCATTGAGGGTGACATTGGTCAAGTAGACCATGTTCTGGGTGTCACCCAGCTGGGTTGTGGATCCCGACAACGAGGCTCTGCGCTGGAGGCCGTCGGGGACGCCGAGTCGGCCTGAGAGCTGGCTGTGGGACGCATAACTGGGGATGGCCCAGGCGAGGAGGGGAAGAAGGGAAAGAAACCTCATGGAGGGAAAAAGAAAAAAAAGAAAAAGAAATAGCCGCTAATAAGCGTAGTGATGGTTATATCGCCTAGTGGTCATTTACGGTATCATTGTGACAATGAGCTTAAATTTAATAAACGTTTGCAGACAACCAAATGCGTTCTTTACCTCTCCTCCATTCCTTTCTGCTCGCTCTCCCTTGTCTTCGTGTCCTCGCCATTTCCATCCCGTTTGCACGCCAGTCGACCCCTACCAGCGTACTGACCGTCGGGAACACACAGAATGCATTTTACTACACCAACATCACCCTCGGTGGTCGACAGATATCTGTCATGCTCGACACCGGAAGGTATGCTCCTTGTTCTCTCCAAATGTCCTCCTTTGACTCTGGGACAGTTCCGACTTGTGGGTGACCGGTTCCGTGCCCGATGCTCAGGACACGGGCAAGTCACTCACTCTCTCCTACGCTGTCGGTAATGCGGATGGTATGTCCTGTCTGTTCACGTCTGTCCACCTATACACATCCTCACTTCCATATCAAAAGGCGACATCTACACCGCTCCGTTTCAATTCGATGGTTACACCGTCCAAGACCAGGCATTTCGTTAGTCCGATCCATTTCTCATCACTCTATCTGTCTTATCCTGTCGAAACAGTCCTTGTCACTAATACATCCTCTTTCTCTACCAACATTCATACCGAAGGTTATGACGGTCTTATTGGCCTTGGTCCAAATTCTGGCTCTTCCATCTATCAGAAACTCAGCGGTACCTCGGGAAACAGTGCCATGAACCGAATATTTCAGCAAAACTCGACATCCGACAATTACATTACTCTGATGCTCAGCCGTAACAATGACCCGGGTAGCAATATCACTGGCCAATTTACGATATCCTCCATTGTGTCAGGGTTTGAAGACATAACGAATCAACCCCGGCTCCCCGTCGAGAAGGTGTACAAACTTACAGACAAGGACCAGCATTGGCAAATATTGACTGACAAGGATGTGGGCATCATCGGACCTGATGGACAGCCAATTCAATATTCCTCCATCGTTCCCAAAGCACCGAGTGGCCAATTGGTTGCCGTTTTGGATTCCGGGTTCACCTTTCCCCAGGTTCCCCGCTCTGTGTCTGACGCCATCTATGGACGCGTGCAGGGTGCAGAATGGTCTCCAAGCAACCAGGCATGGCTCGTGCCGTGCGGCCAGTTGATCAATCTCACGTTCAACTTTGGTGGTTTATCGTATCCGGTCCATCCCCTCGACGTGTCATCCAGTGATTTCGGCTTGACATTTTCGAATGGGAACGCAGCTTGTCTCGGCACTGTGAGTCGTCTTAAAGCAGCATCGTTCATACCTAATCCGTCGTCAGTTCCAACCTATTAGTTCGGCTTTCAGTCTACTTGGTGAATACGACATGATTCTTGGCATGGGGTTTTGTACGACCATTTCGTCCGCTGCTTCCTACTTTTCTTGCTGACCGTCATTTCTAGTGCGAAATACCTACACACTAGTTGATTTTGGTAACTTGGTCAAGGGTGGCTCGAGTTCGAGTAGCCCCTATGTCCAACTTCTTTCGCTCACCAACGAGACCGCTGCCGTCAACGATTTCATTCAAGTCCGGTTGAAGGGCCAAAACCTTGTAAACTCGTCTCAATATGCGCTCCTACCTGCATCGCAAGGGCAGCACTCGCCCGAGACCGAGGCAGAGAAAAAGGCACAGTACGAAGAAAAAGTGCTCAGTCACTGGCCGTACATCCTTTCTGGATGTCTTCTCGTTGTCCTTCTCCTCGTTGGCTTTTGTATCTACCGTTGCTGCACCAGGCGCAAACGTCTGGCCAAGAAAAATGCGGCCAAACAGCAGTCGGGTATTATGCCAGGCGGGAATAACGGACCGTATGCACAATTGCCAGATTCGGGAAGCACGGCATCTCTAGTAATGAAGCCGATGCGGGCGTCGACGGTAGAATTCAAGGACGAGTACAAGGGAGATACATTTGCACGCCAGTAAGGGACTCGTTAGATACGGCACGCAAGCTTGTGTAGCTGGCTACGTGAACTTGTTAGTATACGGAGAGACATCCTACTGTCGCAGTCTTGGACATTTACCCTGGCGATAGTGGCAAGTAATGGGTACCAACATCGCAATCGACTCAATAGTAGCAACAGCAAAACATATCTGCCATGTCAGGGAAGGATGTGGGGACACCCATGGTTGGCTAATCAAGGACAACCTATGCATTCGCCTTTGCAAACAGAATACGCCAACATGAGATGATAGATGGTAAAGACGACAGAAGGAGATTCTAAACGATTTCTTCTTGCTATCGCCCGAGTATATACCCCCACAGATGCGCTTTCCATCCTTTGGTCTATATGCGCATCATGGTTACGTACCCCAGCCCCTTGGTTGACTCTCTCATATCGACCTCGACATCATCAATATCAAAGGCTTTGAGAATTTCAAGAGGTGGAGCCAGTAAGCGAGCCGAGATTAACGGGCGGTGCCACAAACCCTTTGGGTCGCTCGACTCGGTTCACTGATCCATCTGATTGGTGGAAAGAAGTCGGTAATTACCAAATAAAACTAATCTACCCCTGTGCACTGTGGTCAAGCCATGATTCACAAGTTAAAAGAGATATCAACTTACTAGCTACACATGGTCACCGACACGCGAGCGAACCCCAGGGCCCCACACTTTTATCTCTGCCACTTCAACGTCGACATCATCAATGTCAAACGTTTTGAGAACTTCCAGACACTTCCAGACTACAACATTGGCATCTTCATCCTTGACAGCCCCAGGTTTGGCTCCAATCGAGATTGTGATGGTGGATTCATGCTCGCCACGAAAGGGGTCGGCATCGAGAGTGGTCCACCTTGATCCCGGCCAAGCAATCCTTGATCTTGGGAGCGACCTGGGACACCCAGATACTCCTGAACTTCTTATACGAGGACCCTTTATCTGGGTTCCTAGTGGGGCTGGCACGTGCTAGACAGCGCAGGGGCGGTGTGGTTTCCTCAGTGTATGTCTTTTTCTTCGCCATCTCGCATTACATGTGTCACATGTCACATGCTATGACATCACAATCTAGTAGTATACGACCATACACAAGACAGTAGCAATATAGACGATCATTTTCAAAAACAACGATGCCACCGAATCTTGCTGAGCCAATGCCTTGACAATTACACCGACACCGTGCGCCGCGTGTGGATCTGGCAGACGACCCGGGGCAGTGTCCACAACGTGGGTCCGTGATGGCGTACACGTTGTTCTTGCACGTTTGACATCGTTGAGCCAGCACATCACGTCTGGATCAGCGAGGATGGTATCGCGTAGCCACCGCACATATTCGTCCACGTCGCCATTGTCTTTGACATGCGTCTTGCTCTCCACGAGGTCTGACAGTGGCCACGTACATGGAAGGCGTTCGACCAAAACGTCCAGGAATTCGGACGACCGGAGCAATGGGGTAGGCAGGTCCAGGACATGAGCGACACTTGCAAAGGCTAAAGGTCGTTCATAGGCGTTAAGCTGCAGGATGCTGCATATATACATGCATGCGTTAGCGGTACCAGGTCATGCAAAGATGTGGCATGCTTACCTGCAAACGTGCCACAGCGTAAAAAGGAGGAGCAGATATTCACCGTTGGGCTCGTGCCCGTCCTGCCAACCAACACTGCCTTGGGCTGCGTCGTACGTGGGCAACAACGCTGCGATGGGGTGAGACATATTGACCGAAAACATACTGCAGAGAAAACGAATGGTAGAACGATACCAGGCGAGGGTACATGCCTTTTGTACCAGCAAAGCGTGGTCCTGGCATTGGGTGGACCAATCAAACCTGATTGTGGATGGATTCCAACAATGGACACACGGAACAATGATGGAGAAACAACTTGAATATCATGCAAGGTCGAAATGCTACATGTGGATCTAATGTAACGGTCTCATCAGGATAAAGGTGCAAAGCGAATTACCTATAGTACGGTACAAATGGTACAGGAATGACTGAATGATCGATGATCTCTAAAGCTCTGCTGCGTACTGCGGCTCGGTTAGCCTCACCCAAACAAGAGAATACACAACAACGTACACTGGATTGCGCTGTGTCCAGGGGCGGCGGCGAGGTGGGTACCGTAGACATTGACCGCGTGCGTCTGTGCACAGGAGACGTCGGAGCATCCCGAGAAGATGCTGCCATCACCTTTTCATCCTTTCTTCTCGCTGCTTCTTCGCCCCAAAGGGTACATTCATTCGGTCTCTCTGGAACCAGCATTGTCGAGGGAAAAGGTACCGGTGGTTGTGTCTGCGACGATGATGTCTTGACAGACTTGGATCTTTGCGGAGCCAAACGATTCCGCCTCGCGTTCTTGTTCAGTTGTCGTGGCGATCCCAACTCAACGGGCTCGCCCTTGGGCTCGATGAAGCCGATTGCTGAAGGCAAGCCTCGTCAGACTGCACCCACTCAATGCGCCACCGCACTCACGGTCCATTTCGAGCTCCGTTTCGTGCGCAAGCCTGCAGTCGTCTCCATACCTGCAGTGACCAGCAGCAAAGGATGGGCAAATTTGTCCTGGATGTTATTTAGATCGGATTCGAGGCAAGACATGCGTGGAACTCACGTTGCCCTCCCATCATCACGCCTCCCCCAATCACTCGCCATGCTATCGGATAAAAATCCCTCGCTCGACATTCGTCGTATTTATTGAGCGGTTTCAGTGGTAACTTTGCATCGACCGGGGGAGGTAATATTGGACGAGGGCGTTCCGCATTTCCTTTCATCGCTAGGTCATGGATACTAGAACCAAGTCCATGAGTGAAATAAGCGAATAAAATAAAAATAAAAAGACCTTACAATGTACATTTTTCCCCGCTTGTACATTTGCCGCTTGCCGCGTAGAATTTGCACGGTTTCGCTACAAGATACATAAACAACCACGTCACCCATCAAAAGACAAAAACGACACACTCTTATACGCGAGTGGTTTCTTGCGAGACTCTTTCTGCCACGAGAGCAACGGCGAAGATGCAATCATGGACCCTTGAAACTGCACCGACGTTGCGCGACCTCGTTCTGCCACATGTTCAGCCTTGACCCCGGGAAATACCGGACAATAAGTCGGATATCCTGCTGGCGAATTAACCCCGATATCCCCAGGTGGACTGTCACCCTGGACAGCTATCGATTCCACTCCTTCCGACGGTAGTTTATCATACGCCATGCGGGGTTGGTAATCCGTGCTGGCCAGCGTGGACAACGACTCAACGGAGGACGGATCACTTTTATCGTCCGGGTAGTCTGGAGAGATCTCTGCTTGACGGGCGAACCCGTACCACGGATCAAACGAGGGGGAAAGTGGGTATGGTTGCCATAGGAAAGTTGGGTACGCTTGCGAGTCCAAGGGGTGGTAAACAGGGGCTGGCCCGAGAGGTTGGTAACCTATCGATCAAGGCAGTCAGACGTCGTGTGTCGTGCATATCACGCACATGACTCACTATACATGTGTTCACCTTGATATGTTGTATGAGATGTCGCGGGAACTAAATGAGATCAGGTCCCGTAAAATAAGGGCAGAGTAGAACGGGACTGACCTTCTACTTGAGCGATGGAAATGTGCGGGAAGGGACAGTTGGAACCACGTCTGCAGTTGCCAGTCTGGTAGTATCGACAAGCAGCTCGTTTCTTATAAAGGCTTGTCGGAGTGTCCCGGCCTGTGAACAATATTATGGTGGGCGCGATGAATGTGCGCTCACAGTGGTGGAAGGCGCTCACCGTTGCATACAGTGCAGTATGGATCTTCGTGGAAATAGTCCATAGGCAGCATGGATAAGATTGAGAGGGGGTCCACCAGTCAGAACGCAGGCGTTTAAACCACGTCTCGCCCCTTGTTGAGACACAAGACAAGGTAGCAAGCACAAGTGAGACAATGAGGAACGGTACGTCAAGAGGGAGGTATCCTCAGTCTGGATTGATCAACTCATCACCATCCACGCGCCGCAATGTTCAAGAAGAGGACAATGGCTATATGTATCCGAAACCGGTCTAGTTCCGAAGTTCATGACGGTCAAGATAACCCACGTTCGCTCACGGGGATGGCTATGAGTTACGGTTAAAGCTCAGGCGACAAACCTTGAAATGTAGAGACAGCGACGTGGAAAAAGAGATGGATCGTTCGGTTAGGTGGTACTCACGTTGCGGTACATTGCGTGGGTGCGACACGCGAACAATAGGAATGGACGCGAGAAGCCGGTTGCCATCGGCTGGTCAAGGGGGCACTGGAAAGGCATGTGGTGAGTGGATAACAATACTTCAAGGCTCATATGTCAAATTCCATTCGTACCTGGCAAACCTTGTCAGCGACTTATTGTCTGTCGCGGAGATGATGGAACACGCGGTAACAATGAAACCCAATCATTCGAAAGTAGCAAGTTAAAAAGGGCGATATCGTAGCACATGTCCCAATCAATTCCTTCTTCTCGTTTCCGAGTTAAATAAAGCGGCAAGGCTATCGTACAGTAATACAAGCACAAGTCATGCATTGGACACACTTGAAGCATCCTCGTGTCTGCCATGAAGAAGTGGGGTACGTTCTGTGGGTGGTGGTGGTGTGGTGGGTGTCGATGGTGGATTACCCGCTGAGACAGTATTGATGGCTTTCTGAGCTGAGAGTTGCCATGGTTGGGTGACATCTGCCTTGCAGACTGGGCACTGGGACGGAAATGAGAAAGGGCGCATTGCAAACGTGGGAAACGTACAAATTTCTTGCGGTTGATCAACCAGGCGTCCACTTCATCGAGATGAAAGATGTGATGACATGGCAATTCACGAACGCGATCACCCTTGACAAACTCAAAGAGACATATTGCACACTCGAGTTGAGCCTCGCACCACGGGATTGGATCATGAGAACTAGAGGGTGTTGGGTCACACTGATCGCCTGCCTCGATATCGACAAGAGAGGAGGGATCTGGCTGAGGGGTGGAACCGTGGTGTTTCTCCCAAGCGGTGCCATTCCAGACCCTCCAGGGGAGACTCTTTACGATGTGTTCTGGTGCACGGTCTCGCTGTGCAGCACGTGCCATGCGGATGCGATGAATGAGAAGGGTGACAAAGGTGAGGCAAGACGGGAGGATTAAGATGACGATAAATGTCAATATAGGGCTAGATGTGTATGGGTATGATGGTGGATGGAGAGAGGACATGGGACGTACGAGTACCATTCCCAAGCCGAATGCTGAGTCGTGATGAGAAGAGAGAGGGTCTTTAAACCAGCGTGACGCGTTGTGGATGAGTCGATTAAGAGCATGAGATCGTTGTAGTCTGAATAGGTGATGTAGGTGGATGGGGTAGAGATGTCGGAAGCATCGCCTGGTGGAAGAGTTAAAGAACTGTAGGGGGAATGAAGGGGGGTAGAGGACCATTACTGTACATGTTAACAAGGGTATCTGGGATGCCAGTGAGGACAGGGTCTTGACCACCTATGACGACGGCTCTCGCGCCGAGGCGTTGCGCTTCTCTGACCTGCTACGATGAGTGGGGATCGATATGACCAGATGAACAGGCACCTTTTCTACAAAGTTGCAGTGACCGCGTTGAACGAGAGCGATCCAGGGTTCCTTTGGATCGGGTCTATGTGGACCGACTGGACAGAGAAGAGGACATCCCGAGTTTGATACGTTTGGAGATAATTCTGAGGAACAGAGAGAGGTGAAGGAAGCGAGAGGAAGAACATAACCAAGAAGTGGATCGTCGAATTCAGGACCAAAGGCAGCAGGACGTGAGTGAAAGGTGAGTGGTGGCGAGCGATCGACGACAGAGACAGAACTTTCGGTTCCCCAGACCCAACCCCATAGCCAAGTACCCTCGGATGAGGTGGGCGAGAACTTGTGAAAGAACTGAAGTGGGTGAGGATGAGCAGCGCAGGTGAGCGAATGGAAGAGGAGGAGGAGGAGGAGGAGGAATAAGAAGGACATGGTCGAGGGCGACGGATCCACGCGACATCAGTGCCACACGACTATCACCACGGCATTTGCCGACCCTACTTGTCCATTAACGAATATGCACTGGCTCTACATCCTCACTACCCTCACCGCGTCGGTGTTTGCTTCCACCGTAGACTCGTACATCGCTGCGGAGTCTCCCATCGCAAAGGCTGGCTTACTCGCCAACATCGGGTCAGAGGGTGCCCTGTCCTCAGGTGCTTATGTAAGAGTTTCTCATAGGCTCAGTTTGCTTTTGATCACGTGACTCTTTAGCCGGGCGTGGTCATCGCTAGTCCGAGTACATCCAATCCAGACTACCTCTACACTTGGACGCGCGATTCCTCCCTTGTCTTCAAGGTACTCATTGATCAGTACACACTCGGTCAGGACACGTCTCTGCGCGGTCTCATCGATGCGTTCGTCCATGCAGAGGCAGTCATTCAGCAAGTCACAAATCCAAGTGGGTCGGTCTCCACCGGTGGCCTCGGCGAGCCAAAGTTTCACATCAACGAAACAGCATTCACGGGCCCATGGGGACGTCCTCAGCGTGATGGTCCTGCTCTTCGTTCCACAGCCATCATCACCTACGCCAACTGGCTGATCGCAAACGACAACGCCTCCTACGTTTACGACATTCTCTGGCCCATCATCCGTCTCGACCTCGACTATGTTGCCAACAACTGGAACCAGACCACATTTGATCTCTGGGAGGAGATCGACTCTTCCTCGTTCTTCACCACCGCCGTGCAGCATCGCGCGTTGCGTCAAGGTGCTGCATTCGCATCTGCCATTGGCCAGACCCCCTCCGCAACGCTCTACTCAACCCAGGCAGAGAACGTCCTCTGTTTTCTCCAGGCATGTTTCCTCTCCTTTTCACCTCGCCTTCCTGATCATTTCCCTCAAGTCCTATTGGTCACCCTCTCCCGGATTCATGACCGTCAACACTGCTGGCGGGCGCTCTGGTATCGACGCAAACAGTGTCCTTGCTTCCATACATACATTTGATGTCGACGCAGGTTGCGATTCTACCACCTTCCAGCCCTGTTCCGACTTGGCCCTCTCCAACCTCAAGACATACGTCGATTCATTCCGCTACATCTATTCCATCAACTTTGGCATCGCCGCCAACACCGCAGCTGCCACTGGTCGATACCCAGAGGATATATACCAAGGCGGGAACGTGAGTTTTCCATGTCTTGCTCACTTTCCAGTCTCAGGTATTCCAGCCGTGGTACCTTACGACATTCGCAGTAGCAGAACAGCTCTATGATGCCCTCATCATTTGGAACAACCGACGTACCCTCAATGTCACCTCCACTTCCCTTGGCTTCTTCCAACAGTTTGATACCTCACTCACTATTGGAACATATGATTCTTCCTCACCCACATTTGCATCCCTCACGAGTGCAGTCAAGTCTTTTGCTGATGGATTCGTAGCCATTGGCGCAAAATTTACCCCTTCTAACGGTTCGCTCTCTGAGCAATTTAGCAGGGACAATGGTACCCCTCTTAGCGCTATCGATCTCACTTGGAGCTACGCCTCTGCACTTTCGGTCTTTGCCGCTCGTGCAGGACAAACCTCGGCAAGCTGGGGAGCAAAAGGATTGTCCGTGTCTAGTTCATGCCTGACCAGCAACGCGCAAACGGTCGCCGTCGAGTTCAACGTCAACGCAACTACCGTCTTGGGAGGTACGCGGTAACGTTTGCATAGCTGCGGAATACCGAGTCACGATGTCCTCACGTAACAGAGAGCATATACCTTGTTGGCTCAGTCGGTGCCCTGAAAAACTGGGACACTTCCAATCCTATTCTCTTGTCCTCTGCTACCTACCCGATCTGGAGTAGTACGTCCCACCCTTGTTATGTTTGCGGTCCCCTACTAATGACCACCGTCGCCAGCAACGGTGAACCTACCAACAAATACCGCCATCCAGTACAAGTACCTCAGGATTGACAATGGTAAATTGACATGGGAATCGGACCCCAACAATGAATTCACGACAGGAACATCTGGTGCCCAAACTCTGAATGACGTGTGGCGCTGAGAATTATTCAAGGGGACTTATTGCATGGTTGCAAGATAGGCAAAGTAGTCGTGCTTGTCATAGACACCGACCCCAGTCTTGAAATAAACGAGATAACTGACCCACATTGAAAAATGAAATAGCACACAAAAGAGAGAGAATCGTCAAAAATATCATTACTGTTTCCCTACCCCCTGTTCCTCACCTAGTGTCCCTCGGAGTCAAACACCGTGTGGTGTCCTTGTGCCGGGATATGTTGACTGATCGTGCTTGGGTAATATGCAGCGTCTGGGACGCCTGTCTCGTCTAGACCCTCGGCAGCTTCAATTATCTCATACAGTCTCGAGGCCACTTCTGGTGGGGGTACACGCCCTCCAAGAATATCACGCGCTGGAACAGGCGAACCATAGAAATCGCGATTTGCATCCTTGCGTTCGATCAAGACCGTACCCTCGAGAGAGACACCCGCGAAGAGACCTATATCACGCATCCATTTCAGCACCTCTCCAACACGTAAAGAAAGGCCATGCCGCCAAACCTTTGCTCTTTGAATACGAAAACATGCTCGCAGGATGAGCCAAGCTGGCTTGAACACTCCCACCCGTACCAATAGGTCCTGCTGCTGCGCTGACGTTTCCACCGATAGTGACATTTCCGCCCATGGAGAACGCCCGCACTGCGTCTTCCGAGTTGAGGACGATAACGAAGTCGGTGATGTCAGCGCCGATTTGAAGGCCCCATCCGAGACCGCCTGTGGCGATGCATGAAGGGGCAGACCAGGAACCGTCTGGGAGACGGGCGATGACGAGGCCGGAGCCGGCTTTCCCAGAAAACACGAAACCGGCCTTGATCACTTGGAAGACGGCGAGGCCTGAAACGAGGTCAAGAACAGGGACGGACGGGTGTGAGATGGTCGTACCTCGTGCTTGCTGAAGTACGGCCTTGGGAACGGAGTTGAGTGCAGATTGGGGGTGATTGGGATCGGCTATTTCAGTAACGGCCCCGGTGGTCGGTTCACTGGGGCTCAGAGGTACGGTGGGGGTACTCACCCAAGAAACTTGCCAAAATCTTGGCCGCCTTCTCTGCCTCGCCAGGGAGGGTGAAACCCTGAATCAAATCGCGGGAGCCAGAAGCAACACGTGAAGAGCCTTCCTTGACAAAGGCTGTAGCTTGAATGCCTGCTCGTTGTGCACCTCGCTTGAACTTGTCAAGCATAGACATGGTGGTGAAAGTCTACCCCAGCGTACTGCAAAGTCACTTGTGATTGGTGGGTTATGTAATACGCAGTCCACTAGGTACACCGATGTCTGTTCTCCTCTGCCCATACTTTGCGTTGGTATTCCAGTAGAATGGGAAGGAGGTCGAAAAATCCAAACTCTGGCCAGTACGTATCTACCATGTGCATCTGTGTGTTCTCGGAACACTGCAGCAGTGAATGAGCCAAAGAATATTCAACGCAACCACCTCTTACCTGCCAAGTCAAGAACCCGCTCAACCGTTTCACCCCACTCGTACGCACAAAGATGTCAAGTGGGGGACTGCCTGCGAGAGAAGTGGAAAGGTGGGAGTTGATGGATTCTTCGGTAATTGTTCTGAGCAGCGTCAGAGGAACCGCTCTCAAAAGGACGTGATGATCCCCACCTGCCATCAAAATCACCAGCATTGATTGCTTCTTTAATGACGCTCTCAACAGCAGTCGTGATCTCGTCTTGTGAGGCGTAGGGCGCGCAAACGTTGAGTATCGCGCTGCTGTGTCTGAGGAGTTTATCAAACCGAGGATGGAAGGAACGTACGCGTTGTTATGCCGGGTCATGTCTTCTGCCTTCCCCACAGCTGCCTGCACATTCGGAGGCAAGAGCTCTCGTCTTCCGAGTACATTCAAGCGAACTCCATGTCTTTCCAGGATCTCACTTTGCCAGAGCATAAAGGAAACTCGCCAAACAAGAACAGGGCACAAACGTACCCGTGCTGAGCTATCTCGACAAGCCTTTCCTCTGCAAGTTTCATGATCACGTCTACTTCTTCTTTGGGCCGATTAAAATTATCGATTGCAAACGCATACACCGTCACACAACGTATTCGAAGACGTAGGCAGAGCTCCAAGACCTGAGCACTACAATGTCAACATGAACAATTTCTTTGCTAAAGAGACATACCCAGAGCAGATTTTTGAACCCGGCTGGATGGCCTTCCTTGCCTTCCATGCCCAGCTTCCTCGCATACCTCCTGTTCCCGTCCATTTCAAACGATATATGCCTTGGCATTGGCCCAGTAGCGAGGATATCGAGCAATAAATACGCGACCCATGTTTTGATATGTGTGATTGGAGAACGAATGAAGGCCAACAAGCCAATTGGGAAAAACATGTCAAAGATGCACAGCCACATTTTACAGAGCCAACCAAACAGTGACAATCAATCGAGTGGAAGCGAGCAATGCATCCGAGCAGCTCTTTATGGCCAACCACGACGAAGAGCGTCCCCTCCTTGGTGAAGAGCAGGTCGATGCTAAACCTGCCAAGTGCTGTCGTACTTGGAAGATATTGGCTTCTCTGGCAGTTCTCGCCCTGCTTTCGGTTGGTGGAGCGGCCTACTTTTCCGCTCCTTCACCACAACCGACAAGGGACACGGCTCGGTTCTCAAACGGAACACACGAATTCAAGCGCACCGTCATTCTCATTTCTATCGATGGACTCAGGCAGGCCCTTCATTTCAGTACCCGAATTGCATCCTAATCTGAGCGTAGCGCGAGCTATCTCGATCGTGGTTTGACCCCCCATTTGCTAGATATTAGCAGACAGGGGCTGAGAGCAAAGTACATGAAGCCAATATTCCCTGTGCGTTCTTTTACATGTATTCTTTTCTATCGCTCATTCGTGTCACTAGTCACTGACGTTCCCGTGAGTCTCATCCAATGTTCTGTCAATCGTGACTGACGACTGGACATCTAGAAACCACTGGGCTTTGATGTATGCTACCTGTTATTCACTGGCAATTATCTAATACGGGTTCTGTAGGACTGGAATGTATGCCGAATCTCATGGCATTATCGCCAATGTACGTCCAGTATGTCGTTCGTGCCCACTGAGTAATTGACACCGTTACGTCACAGAACTTCTTTGATCCCATAACGAATACGGAGTTTTGGTACAATCGTGCAGAGTCCGCCTACACATCCAGTTGGTGGTTGGGCGAACCAGTAGGCTCTCTTGTTGCCAAGAGGTGCAATGCTAACTAACTTATAAAATAGATGTGGCAGACGGCTGAGCGTGCAGGTGTCATTACTGCAAATCAAATGTGGTGTGTTGCGACCTCGATATATGCTTACATGTTTCAGGATCTCACGTTCAATAGGCCAGGTCCCAGCGTCACACTCACGGGAGCTTCTCCTACTTATTTTATTCCTTGGCGCGACAAGGTTCCTCTTAAGGAAAAGTTAGATCAGATTCTAGACTGGATAGATATGCCAGATATAGACAAGAGGCCAGAGCTCATTCTAAGTATGTGATTCGTAGGGTGGAATGTGTTGCCCGCTCATCGAAAGCTAGCATATGAACCGTCATTGGATCAAGCGGGACATGCAACCGGGCCAATGTCCGCGCTCGTGAATGTGAGTCCGTCTGTTTGTGTACCTACCGCATGTCTCAACTTGCACGGTCTCAGGAAACGCTTGTCGACATCGACGTTTTCGCTCGTGATCTCCACAATTCCCTCCTTGCACGCAATCTGTCTCAGATAGTAGATGTGATCTTTGTTAGTGACCATGGAATGGGCGATACCAGTGAGGTCGAGTGGATTTATCTAGACGAAGACGACATCCTCGGTATGTTCCTTGCTCCTTCCTTACCCATCTCTGACGAACGGAGGACGAATTTATAAACCATCCAGGCGACACATGGAACAATGTGACCCATTATGATGGGTGGCCTTCCTTCGGACTTCGCTTCTCAGAAGGAACAGATGAACGAGTCATTTTGCAGAAACTCGTTCGCGCATCTCATTTGCCACAGTACAATGACAAGTTTGAAGTGTACACAGCAGAATCCTATGTTGGCGGTAGGTACCCCCCTTATGGATCGAAAGCATGAATCATTTTGTGTAGGGTTTCTGCAAGAAGCGACACCGATGCCCCAGCGTTACCACTTTTCCACACACGAACGAATCGCACCCATCTGGGTTGTCCCAAAATTCGGGTGTGCCCTGACAAACAAGCAGATGGGTAAAGACGGGATGAGCATTGGTGTAAGTGACTGTTTTTTATGCATTCACGTGTTGATACCGATTGCCCGACATAGAACCATGGGTATGACAACGAGGAACCCTCTATGCGTGCAATATTTGTCGCCCATGGTCCGTTCTCGCATGGTGCTAAACTCCTCTCGGTCGAGACCCAACCCTCCGCTTGGTTCTCGGTGACCGATGGCACTTATGTCATACCTGGGTTCGCAAATGTCGAGCTTTATAATCTTATCATGCGATTGCTTAATATTGAGGCTTGGGCTGCACCAAACAACGGGACGGTTGGATTTTGGGACAAGTATGTCGATCTATAACCCATCACACCTTGAAGGCAGATGCTTGGGAATGGAATTTTGAATCTACAGAACTTTGTCTCGTTTTTCCTAGAGTAATTTTACAAGTTATCTATTCTTCATTTACTCTCTCGAAGAATTCCCGCAATGTGTCTGCTAAAACCCTTGGCAATGCTTCAACATCCCGTAGCACCACGTAGTATTCAAAAGGGAAAGTGTCCAAGTAGCGTTCCATCGTGAGTTCCATGAGACCAGTGGTTGGCGAAGGCTTGTAAGAGACTTGGGAAAGTGTCAGGATAGATGATTGGTTTTCACTAGAAGCAGCGCTCGACGGGTTGGAAGTGGACGGTGCATTGTTGAGTGCGTCGATCACGATGAAGACGACCAACACCCTCATTTCTTTTGCCTTCCTCAGTATCCGCCTCAACTTCTCGTGATCTTGACAAATGCCGTCCGAAATGATGATCTCTAGTTGCCACAGTTCCCTCCCGCTCGTGCTGCTGGAATTCTCGCGTGAAGCTTCAAGCACGGTCAACGAGCCTTCGAGAAAGGCGGCCACATCCGTGCGCGACTGAGAGAACGTGAACGCACCCAGAACGCGGCCCCCCTCCGTTGGCGAGGAACCCCAGTCTTTTGCACCCGTTGCATCCGACCCAAACCCACGAATCAGCTCCCATCCTTCTCCAAACCGTGCCACTCCTACCTCTCCAACCTCGAGTTTTCCGAGCGCTTGAACAACCAACACGACGGTTTGGTATGCCAGGTGCACCGCACCACCGCTTGAGCTACCCCCGTTGCGCATGGATGCAGAGTCGTCGACGGCCAAGAGGACCTGGTACTCCCGCGAGCTGGGTTTGACCCTGCGCATCCAAATCCTGTCCTTGGTGTACTCGCTTGCCACCCACGCCACGACTTTCCTCATATTTAGTCTTTTGCCACTACGAAAGTCCCCTCTCAAACGTGTTGCGAGAGTAGGGGCGAGGATGAGACGGAGGGATTCGCAGAGAGCCAAAGAGAGTGATCCGGTCAATGTCGTATAGAGCGTCCAAAGATGAGAAGCAGAGGTGCGGGTAGGGTTTGCGACGTGATCTGCCAAGGCGCTGAGGACGCGCTCGGAGGGAGGTATCTCTGATTCTGGCTCCATGTCTTCCTCGGCTTTGGGAGCGGAGGGATCAGGAAGGTGATGGGATTGACCCTTGGTGATGCCACTGTCTCGTTCGGTGTGTGGATTGGTATCCTCAGCATTGATGTCGGGAACAGACCGTTCAGCCGTTTTCTCCGCTTCAAGCTGCTCCATCGCGACATCTTTCGCCTCCTTCAACTCTTGTCCATCGTCAAACTCGTCAAGATCCATGGCATTGGTGTCCATCTTATTGTTTCCTTCATCGACCAGCTTAAGCTCTCTTAATTTTGCCACCTGTTCCTCGCCTGCAGGACCGAGGGCCTGCATATCACTGTTATTCGGTGCGTCGTCTTGATGGGTATATTCGATTTGCTCTGCGCTATCGTGTTGGGGAACCGGTAAGGGTTGTGGCTGATCAGCCGGCCCAAAAATCTCATCGAAACGTTGTTGGACCGCTTCGAGTGCATCTCCAAGGCTGCGCGGGGGATGAGAAACTGGTGCGAGAGGGGGTTGGTGCGCGTGAGCGGGACCGTGTTGAATGCCGTCACTAGCAGAGCCACCATCAACAGGTTCGGGTTGTAAGTTAGTTGTCGAGATCTGAGCTTGCTTTTCAACATCATCGCTGGACCTGCAGAAATCAATGTGAGCTCAGATAACTAGGCGACGCGGAAAACATACTGTTGTTCTCTATGGTTCGGTTCCCTGATGCTCTCACCCCCGTCGGTGCTCTCCGGCTGTGTGGAAGCAGCACCTGGCTGGCCCCCTTGGGCACTATCTCTGGGTTGTCGTTCGTTCTTGGCAGTCCCGGCATCGCCATCACCAGGGGTGATATCTGGCTGAGCGACAGCTTCCTCGCCAAGGTCGTGTTCTCCCTCATCCACGTTGTTTTCATCAACAGCATGGGACGGTTGCTGCTGGATATCCCCGGGCTCTGTAGACATTGATTCTTCGTCGGGAGTGCGATCTTTTCCTTGCTCCTCGCCAACATCTTCCGCCATCTGATCGTCCGACGCATTCCCTTCGTCACTGAAATCTTCTATTCCAGAGTCATCCCCGTGATCTCTCTTGTTCTGGTCTTCGTCGAGGTGCATGTCATCGGGGAGGTCAAGAGTATTGGCATCCGGAATGTGCTGCTCCATTGGAGCACCAGAGGCATTGGGGGATTCCATCTCCTCCGTAGGGTCCTCGTCACCTGCGTCGGTTTCCTCCTCCCTGTCTCCTTCGCCTTCATTCTTCTCTTTCTCTTCTCTTCTCCTCTCCTCTCCTCTTTCTTTTCCCTTTCCCCCCTCCTTCGCCACAACGTCCGAATCCTTCTGATCCTGCGCTCTGTCATCCTGCAGTTTGTCCTCACCTTTCCCATCGTCATCTCCACCCTTGTCTCCCCACAACTTTTCATCTATTGCGGCTGGATCTGACTCGTCAAGATTACCCAGCTGCTCGTCTGGCACTTCCTCTTCTCCGTCTTCCGCCTCCTCATTTTTGTCGTCTTCCTCGGTCTCGGGAATGTCCTCCAACTCTCCTCCAAAGTCCTCGCTCATTTCAATAGTGTTCTCCTCATCTCTGCCTCTTTCTCCTTGTGTCTCTCCCTTATCGTCGCCGCCGCCTTGAAGCCCTTCCACTTGACTCTCGTCTTCGATCTCTTTGCTCACATTTTCGTTCCCAGTACCTTCTCCCAAACCTGTCCCTCCGAGCTCCGTCGCATGCCCTTTTTCTTCGCCATCCGCCTCGCCTTCTTCGGTCTCTGGGGGTATGCAGAAGCCTTGAGTTCCGAGTGTGTGTACTACGGAGCACACGACGTAATCCAGTTTGAAAAGCGCGCGCGTCCACTCCGCCAATGCTTCGACAAGCTCGCCTGCAAATGTCGTGAAATGTAGTAAGAAAGGCATTACTCTCCTCAGCGCTTGCTGACGAGAGGCATGAGGCAGAGTTGGAAGGTGAGCGCTAGCAGTGTTCAGTCTGTCTACCAGTGTCGGAAGGTCAAGGAGAGCGGCAAAGAGAGATGCCGTCTCCACACCAAGTCGGATGTAATTGTCTCTGGCCTCTTCGGATTCAGTTACTTCTGGGAGTGGAGCCGACTCAGAGCATTGGCGAAGCATGGCCTGGGCGGTGATGAGGAGCGTGTCGATGACATGGTCGATGTTTCCCGTGGTATTGCCCTCTGGTAGGGGGTGATTCGGCAGGGAGAACGAGAAACAACCTTGTTCGCAGATCCATTCTCTGGCTGGTTGGAGAATGTATATCAGCTGCGGACAGGTTGAGGACATCTCTTCGAGTTGCCCTTTAAGCTCGTCCAAGAACCTCGCTGCGTTCAAGACTGCGTCATACTCGTCTAAAGGTCTTGTTATTCATTCTATTTTCTGACAGCGATCTTTGGTACGCACCTCGAAGAAGAATGGAGGGCATGATGACTTGACATGATTGGACCACCTTGGACACACGGTCTCGCCACATACATGCTAAAGAATATAGATTTTGGCACCTCCCAATGAGTTCAGGCACAACGTCATCGCTTTTCTCTATTTCGCAGAAAATATGCATGCCTTCGATAAGTTCATCTAGTGTGCGGACTGTGTGATTCAATGCATGGTACATTGGTTTGATGTTGTCATAATCGTTAATTGTGATCGTTTCCCCATGTTCCGAGAGTAGCTGGAGCCGGTCCGTTTGCTGACGAAGTGCCACATATCCAGAAACAACTCGAGACAGCCTGGGTATTGTGAATATTAATCAAAAAGCATTCATGCAGTGGGATGCTTACCCTGATCTACCCTTCAGTGCATGATAGTAACCTGATTCCACTACAGATATACCTCGAGAAAGGTCACGTGTCCCAAGGTCTGGGTGGTGGTCGGAGAGCACGTTCCTGAGTGCAGGAAGACATCCACGCAGCCGGTCAAAGTAGTGCTCTACATTCTCTACAGATGGGATTGCACTATTCGTGGGCATCAAAGGTTGGTTCCGGATCCAGCACTCGTCTCTCAGGTTGTTGAGGATTTCAGGTTTGACGTTGTGAGCCAAGCCACCACGCCTGAGTTCTTTGAGAAGATCGCTCCAAGCCTTTCTTTTACGAAGAAGTAAGTTTTTCTTATACTTTTCCCGTCTCTCTTTGGATAAATCCGAGGGGATCGTGTGGTCCGCGAGGGTTTTGGCAGTCAGAATAATGTCCGAAGAAAACTGCTCCACATCTCGGGAGGAATACATGGACAGATATTGAGGAATTGTGGTGCCTATGAAGCTACTGAACTTGGAGAAAGTCTGGTGGAGGTTCCCAAGGTGGGATGGCGTGGCGGTGGAACTGGAGCCAACGGGGAACGGAAGAGGAGGTGAGGTTAGGAAAACCGTCCGCTTCACCTGGTGGCAATGATCCTCCGAGCTGCCGGCGAACAGTGGACTCATTTTGTCTATGATAGGCTGCCTCAATACATCACGGAATTTGCGAACGATCTTGTATAATTGATGATGCGTCTTCTTTGCGCTTTGTTTCAAGGCTTGGACATTGACATCTTTCCAACTAGCGAGCTTGATGTACACTTCGACTTCCTTCTCCAGTGCCTGCGTTTGGTTCTTCAACAATGTGGAGAGCTCGGGGATGAAAAGACAAAAGTACCGCCAGGAGGAGTGGACGATACGGCCGACCTGAAGTAAAGCCTCTTCGTGGATATGGGATTGTGGTGCTATATTGTGGATGAAGCTTTCAAAGCTGTGGAGGAGGTCAAGGCGGGTCTGGAATTGGCCAAGTGAGCTGGATTGAATGAATTCATCCAGTAGCGGTGGGAGTTGCCCGAGGTACCCGCGTAGACTCCTAACATCACTTGCAACTTCCTCCGCAGCATTCAGCGGACCCCGTATGAGGACATCGTACAATCGGAACCAATACTCCGCCACATCATAGATAAATGACTGGCTGTGGGATTCCAGCAAGCCCTTCCAACAGGATAGTTCTAGTCTTCTCCACTCGACAATGAGGCCGGTCAGTCCTTGTTGATACTCCTTGAGGCTATTTTCACGGTTTGCATACATCTCCCAGTCCTCCGTTTGCAACAACACCTGCTCTAGAGCAGACAAATACTTGGCAATCGGAGCGGAAAGATCGAACGCCAATATGATGTCACAACGGTCAATGAGATGCTGCAGCACCATCTGATCTGGCCAATCCCGGAGGACAGAGTGAAGCCGGGAACGAAGAGATCGGATCACGCTAGATGCCTTTTTTGCCTCCTGAATATTTGCATCATTGTAGAAATTGAGGGACTTTGGAGAACTGGAGCTGCCGAACAACTCCGTAAGATGTCCATGAAGGACTGAAAACTGAAGATGTAACGATTGTTTGTCAAGTGAATCTGGCATTGAAAACGTATGTTCGTTGATCCAGGATCTCAGAAAGGTTTGACGTAGAGCATTGAAATTACTTGTAGTATGACTGAGTTCGGTCAAATTGGCTTTGTCTCTCGTGAGTTCTAGATGGAGTGCAAGCAGTTGTCGTTGTCGATTCGAGGTCAGATGGTTTACTGGCTTGTCCTTGACGTGCACAGATGGGGCTTCTGGAAGGCGAAGAGCGTCCTCATAAGTGGGAAATAGCTCCATAAGCTCCCTCTCCTCAATTTCGACCTCCGTCAGAACCTCATGCGTTGTAGTGTTTGTGCGATATAAAGAGTTAAGTTCCTGTTCCCGTTTCTCGTCGCGGACACGATCTATCCTCCAGAGTCGATGAACCTGTTCATAGGCAGCGCTAATTGCGTTTAGTACCCAAGGGCATGGGCTACAATGCACTGCCGCGGCAACCCTTAGTACTACGAGGTCACCAGCAGAGAGACTCGCGTTGGGTATAGGCGAGCTTTGTAATAGCTGCGCGCTGCGTGTGGAGGGAAAAACGACTAAATTGCTCGCCAGGTCTGTGAAGACTGTCCCCGATGATTGCTGCGAGGCGCAGCGCACGAGATGGAGACCCAGGCGGAGTTCTGCGAACGCCAAACGAAGGATGCATGAGATATCGTCAAACTCAGCGTAAAGCGTTTCTATGCGCTGACAAAAGCCTGTGATAGATTCTTGGACAACCACCTCACGACCGTAGCCCGAGTCATCCTTCGATTCCAGGACATGCACTAGAGCGTCGATTTTTGAATGGTGAATCACTTGGTTGATAAATTGTGACACTTCCAGCCAATATGTGTGCAGATTTGCCAGGTTGTCCCTGGTAGGAATGTTCACCGATGTGCGAGCAGTCTCTAAAAACTCCTTGACCGAAGCCTCGAGATGAGCAACAACATCGTTTGATTTATTGGCTGCTGTGCGAAGCTCCAGCTGGGAGTGGAGCGTAATTTGCCGTGTAAGGAGATCTACTTGGTCCTGAGCATAAATCGCCGAGTGGCGTATCATCGCAGCAGGATCGACGGGAGCATCAGGAACGAAAAGCTCAAGGATGGCTCTGCTCAAACCAATCCAGCATCGCCCAAGATGAGACATCGCTGTCTCAAACGTTGAAAGCTGATCTGCATTATGTTGCAGCGCAACACTCAAATGTCGGATGGCCATTCGCAGTGGTTCGTGGTTTGTCTGTTGCAAAGAAGCCAGGAGAGCCTCCGATGCCTCCGCGTTGTGTTTATGAGGGCCCGTATGCATACGGTAGAAAGTGCTTTCATCAAACGAAGTAGCAAAGCAAGAAGCGACCTAGACAAATGATGAGCCTATATTTTTTACGAGTTGCTGCTCTGGCTTACCAGAGCCACGTTGTGATTGAATAATGCGGTGAGTTGCTGAAGCCGCGGAGTATTTGTGAAACATTGCAGTACAGTCAGTCCGATATGACGCTTTACTGATTCTCCGTGCTCTTCAAGCGATGATAATGGAACTCCCACAAATTGACTGAAAAAATATTCAAGACTATAAACGAATAGGCGATAAGGCCGCACCTCTTTTCAAAGGCGCTGATAAGATGAGCTGGTCGGAAGATGGTGTGTGGTCCATTGACGCGCTGGGAAGCCAGTAGGTACTCAGGAAGTCCGATGTCAATGCGTTATACATACCACCTCTTCTGCTTCTTTGCGCCACAAGGCTTCAATCCACTGAGTCGTCACAGTAGCGAGGATGCTAGGAGGGACTGAAAAGGCGGCATAAGGAGAAGTACAACGATAACGATTTCACGACGTACGGTAACAACCTGCTTCATGGGTCCACACCACGTGCTGGTATGCTGCAAATCGCCGTAGGTCTTCGTTGGGCTCTTCAAGAGCGATCCCAATAATTCGCCGGAGCATCGACATAATGACCTACACGTTATAATTTGAACCATCTATTCTGCTTTTGCCTGTCGCACAGCAGACTTACGTTCTTATTTTCCGCACAAATATCGCAGAGAGCCTGCAATTCAACCAGAAGAGAAGCAGGATTGCAAGTTCCATGACTACCTGTTTTCTGGGAGGTTTTGGACACCCACTGGTAAAATTTAAGATGTCGTAGAGCGTGAATGATTCTTACGTCTTTGACTTGGCCAGATATGTGCGTTAACCGCCCAGCCATCTCTGGCATTAGGTGCATCGGCAAGGTCGCAATGGCAAGCATCTCTAATTGCTCGCGGCGTGACGCTGAGTAGAGAAGGATAAGCCAGGGCGTAGGTGAACCCTCAAATGGCCACAACATACCTGCCTCCACGCTCAAGCAAGCCAACGACCTGATATCACCCGACGAGAATGCTGCGTGCCTATCTACTCGTAGTTGCGACCACAAGTCTACCAATCCGCGACCGGAAGATGGGGAAATCTCGTTCTCTAGCACGACAGATGCATGAGCAAGGCGCTGGTATGCAGGGGTATGTTGTTCAAGTGTTTTGAAAATCAGCTTCGATAGGACCTGGACCCAGGAGTAATCAAAATCTTTCTGAGCGAGGACCTGACGAAGTTTTCTCGAAATGTTGAGAAGATCGGTAGATTTTCCATAATCCTGTAGCTGATGTAGTAAGATAGTCAGAGGAATGGACCAGATGTGCTCACATATAGGGAGGTAGATGATCCCGAAAGCAGCTGTTCCAGAGACATCTGTGCAATCGTTCTTATCTCCGTCAGCACTGATTGCAGTGCCTCGTTTAGGTTAGGCAGGCATTTAGATAATGCACTAGTTGATGGATTGTTTGATTCTTCCGGCCCGTCTCTACTATCAAGGAGGAAAACGGAGAAAAAGTGCAGAATTTCAAGTTTCAGTGCATGGTTTGAGCAATACTCTGCCTGTTCTGTACAACATTGACATGGTGGATAAACCATGAAATCATCCATTGGCTGTGTATTCGAGCAAATTGAGTACATGTGTGTTGGAGGGCGGCAATAAAACCGCCTGTCGTAGGAACACTGACCAACACATTATCGACTGAGCGCGAAGCGACTTGTGATACTTCCTTAATCCTTGAAGTTAGTATTTTGGAAGCTTCGTCGAACGTGGGATCAGAGAGTACAGAGTACAGATCCCCGTTGGGTGACGCAATCTCGAGATAACGCTTGAAAATCCAATGCAGGGATGTAGGTAATGACCTGACAGCAAAATGGACGAGGGCACGCGACATTCGAAGATCGGGGATGCCAATGATCGGCGCATGGACGACCAAAGCAGACAAAGTCGAATCGTGGTCAATACCAACAGACGGCAGAGACCGGAGAATGTTAGGTGAGTCCACCGAGCGGATGCCTCGACGCGCCTGTTCGTCAGATACGTAACAAGATGTCGTCATCGGCCCAACAGGGAGACGGGCGTGCGCGAGCAAGCGAGACCGATCTTCTTCAGTAAAGACACTCAACAGAGAAACCTCCACACTGCGATTACGCATTGCCCTGGACAGTTCGCCATACTGAGGGTCCACCGTCATAAGTAGGCGGAAGTTCGGGTGCGGTGTCAATATCTGCACTTCGCCGTCGACAAGGCCTCGTTCGGTGAGCACCAATTTGCCATTTGGTTCGCAAAGGGAGTTAAGTCGGTCGAGGACAGACGGATTACACATATTTGCGCCATCAAGGACAAGCCAGTGACCCTTCTTCATCGCCCGTATCAACGGACCATCAATCCACTCGAAGCGGCCCTTTGTAGACCTAACCTGAGCTAATTCACGAACTCTAGAGTCCAACTCTCGCCGGGCTGCGTCGAGCGAAGAGTCCTCAACACTGATTACCGACAACTCTGTCAAAAGCCCGGAAATAGCTTGGAAGACCGATGCGGGCGTTCCTTGACCTGAAGCCAACTCGCATTGTACGGCTGCTCGATGCTGGTGTCCTGCAGTGATTCCCCAAGAAAAACGCGCAAACGTCTCGGTAAGCTGAAGCACCTCCTCTGCGACTGTTGTGACTCGTGCCAATAGGTCGATTTGTTCAAAACCACCCAGGATATCTGTTGTGTCCGTCGCCCTGGAAATATGGACTTCATCAAGGCAGTTGCCTGAAAGATTAGCGAGGGTCCTAATAAGGTTTGTCTTGCCATTGTTACGGGCCCCGGTCACGACGACAAGCCAGGATCTTGAGAGACATGTGCCAATGGCTTCAATTGCTGTAAGGTGTGCCTGCAGGACATCAGAAGTTCTGTGAGGCAGGGTCACGTTGTACCTTTTTGTACAATAGTAACCAATTTGCAGATGCGAACTTGAAACAATTGGGTAGGGAATAGGCACGCTGGGCGAGTCTCGGGTAGAGAAAACTTCATCGAATATCGCCTGGGCGTAAGCACGGTCTTGCAAATTCCTGAATCTACTCAAGTAGACGATGCGAAGAAAATGTCGTGGATGATTGATTATATTTGACGCCTGTAAAAGTTCGGCCCATCGGATGATATCACGAAGATTGAATTCCCAAGGGCCACCTTCCCGGCCAAAGGCCCGTTTGTCAACAACTTCGCGATTCAAATGAGCGTTAAACGTAATCATGGCTGAAAGGATACGTTCGTCGAACCCCTTGTACTGCTCCCGACAGACAACTAGCATATCGTCGGGAGTGAGCTCCTCGACATGAACCTTCGTGAAGCGATCGAGGAAGGATCTTGGAAGACCTTTTCTTCCACCACCTTGGTGCAACGGATTTTGAGCAGCGAATACTCGAAACGATGGGTGCCGCGTAAAGCTGCGTCCCAACTCAGGTATGTAAACTGAGCCTCGATGATCCAGAACCGCATTCAAGCCTTCGAGGACAGCCTGAGGGGCTAAATTCATTTCGTCAAGGAGAACCCAGTGTCCCTGTTGTAGGGCTTGGAGGAATTCTGCATCTTTCCAAGCGAACTCTCCTGGTGCACCGTTTTCCACGGGCAAATCAGACCCAAATAAGTCTATCAAATCAGTCTGATCTGAAAGATTGATACGACACAGGTGATAACCAGCAATTTTGGCCAGCGCAGTGATGAGAGAAGTTTTACCAACTCCGGGGCTTCCCTCCAAAAGGATTGGCTTATTGACTTGGTAGGCCCTAACCACTCGCAGAGCATTCTCATAAGCGGTCGGTGCTTGCAAGTTGAAACTGTGTATCATAGTGTTTACCGGTCCCTTGGGAAGTGCGAAGGGACCGAACGGAATGGAAGTCGAAGGGTCACCGGGTTGGAGATTATCCCATCCAGCGCGCGGAATAAGGCGGGATAACTCGCGAATAGCCTCGTTCTTGATTTGTTGCAGGGCTTGCGGCGAGTATGTCGCCATTTGCGGTAAGGAACCCAATCTATCTAGGAATGTCATGTGGGCACCATGGTGCTGGACTGCAAGTGAACACTTAAACACCAGGAAAAGATCTAGACTTACTAATATCTCGCTTGCTGGCATCCCGTTATCTGTGTCGGGGGTGAACATGGCATTCGAGAATGCAGCCCAGGCCTAGGTGAGAGTGAGATGGGAGGTGGTAAATTGTCATTCACGTTGCTCACTAGCATATCCCGTAACGTACAAACGGAACGATCGCTGACCTTCTCACACAGCCAGTCTGTAAACTGCAGGATCGGTGTAGTGAAAACTTTCAGTGCATCACGGGTCCAGGAATTCTCGATAATCATCCCAAGATCGGAAGGATCGTCAACTTGTGGCACCCAAATTTCTGTGAAACGGTTTCGAAGTGCAGGAGATAGCTCTTTCTTCCCATAATCTCCCCCCGGATTCATTGTCGCTAAAAGTTTGAAAGAATCGGCAGCGCGAACAACAGGATATTCTCCATCGGTACCACCTCGCTCAGCAAGCACGATAGCCCGATCGGGCTCCAGCACGCTGTTGAGCCTCTCAAGCACTGAATCATCAGCTAAGGAGATTTCATCAAGTAGGAAGACATCGCCACCACGCATGGCTCGGATGAGAGGACCATCTTGCCATTCAAACAGGGACTCGGAAATGAGAAGCTTCTTCTGCAATTCCTGAAGAGTAAACTTTACCGGAGGTTCAAGGGCCGTCTTCAGTAGCGCAGAGATCTGATCAAGTATTTCCTGGGTATTCGTGGGCGTGCCAACGACACCAGCACGAGCGAGGAGAGATAATGCGTCGAGACGAACATCCGATGGAGTCGTTCCACGATTGCGCATGGGTCGCAGTCCACCAATCAGATCTGCGGTCTCTGTATTCTGATGACAACTGAGTGTATGCAAGTGCTTGTGCACGACTTCAGCATACAACTGACAGACAGATGTCTTGCCTGAGCCAGTCTCTCCCACCAGTAAGACTGGCTCGTTGAACCTCAAAGCTCTTGTGACCAAAACGAATAAGCGTTTCATTGCATGAGTCCATACAACCCGCTGGGTTGAAGGTATAGGACATCCGATGTGTGCTTCAGTTTCAGTGTCAATGAGATTATACAATGATTTTTCGTCGATCCGAACTTTCATAATAGTCTCGATAACTTCCTTGACCACAAGTTTGTCTTCGGTGCGCCGCGCTCGTTCTGCGAGAAGCATGTAACCGTTTTCTGCAAGTTCTTGGTAGCCTATAGCATCTCGACCAGCCCACCTAAACAAGTCTCGGAGGGTCGCAAATCCCTGTTTGCTTTCAAAGACACGACCGGTCTGGCGTCGCTTCTGCAATTCTCGGAAGACGCTAACAATCTTTTGTCCGTAAGAGGGAGCAATTCGACAGCGTTGACACAGGATGGATTCTAGCTCTTCTTGCGGTACATCTTGAAAATGCACTTCGAGGAAACGATTACGAAAGGCACGAGACAAAATTTTTCGACCAGCATATAGCCCTGGCGGATTCTGCGTAGCGAATAGCATAAAGTGGGGATGGGGTCGAACAACTTCGTGAGTTTCAGGAATGATTAATTCGCGATTGTCATCCAGTAGTCGATTCAGGGCCTCAAGGACATCCGTAGGTGCGAGGTTCAATTCGTCCAGAACAATCCAATGTCCATATCTGAGGGCGTGAACGAGAAGACCATCCTTGAACACCAGCTTCCCAGTGGCCGGGTCGGAAACATAAGACCCGATATATTCCTGAATGTCGGTGTGCTCATGATTATTGATGCGGATGAATTGATGACCAGTCCGGCGGGCAAGGTACTCTACCGCACTGGTTTTGCCACTGGATGTTGGACCTTCAATAAGCACCGGGAAACGACGAGTGAGAATAATGCGGGAGAGATCGATCAACTTTTTTTCCACAGAAGGAGTCATGATGTAGTCCTCCATTAAATCGACCTGAAGAGGACCTTTCTCCAAGTAAAATGGACCAAATTTGACAAACTCGTCGGGAGAGCGATGAGGAGGATGAGAGGGTGCCTTCGTCAATAGGGACTTAGGGTTACGGACACCAGAGAGGATGTGTTTCTGAGCGAGACCAACGGCAAGACCCGCACTGGGCCCATCGAGCACCATAGTAAACGCCATTAGACAGCCTTCCCATAACGCCCTTCGCAGACCGTACACAGGGGATACATCGGCCGCAAATGTAAGAGCCCGAGCAAGTGTCCGCATGCTGTAATGAGGATGATGATTTGATCCATCAGCCAGCCGGCGATCCTCTGCCAATTGTTTAAGAGCAGAATAGAAATCAGCGATGTTCATGACCACGGACTTTTCTCCAACTGCGCAGCGCCCTATGTATTGGTGGATGATACTCAGAAGGGTCTCCCGATCAGCATCAGGAGGGGAAACATCAATCTCCGTGAACCGGACTCTGATATTGGGAGGGAGGTCCTTTCTCCCAACATCTGTTGCGGGATTCATGCAAGCGAATAGACGGAAGTCTGGATGGCGGGGAACTGATTCCAGGGAGCCTTTTTCAGTCAAAGAAATAGATGCTGTTGGGCCACTGAGGAGCCCAGTAATGCACTCAAGTGTTTCAGAGCTCGCCAAGTTAATTTCATCAAGAAGCACCCTAATGATAGGTTAGATATGACCAGGTGAAACACATGCGAATATACCAATCGCCAGAGCGGAGTGCCTTGACGAGAGGGCCCTCCACAAAGTCAAAGGCAAACTTTCCCTGTCCTTGAACGTGTTGCACATCGAATTCATCAATGTCCCGTTGAAATTTGTCCCAGGACTCGGCAGATAGTCGAAGAGATGCTTCATCAAGTTTTCTTCGTTTTCTTGGCCAATTCGCATCCGTGGAGGTTAAAGGCGAGTCCCTGACAGGATTAGCATATGGAAATACTCGCAACTTCAATACTCACTGCGTGTCTTCATTAAATTTTGATTTAATTCGCTCTTTGGCAAGTCGCACTGACTCTCTCCAGAGAACCACTGCTCGCTTCCATTTCCCTTCCTGGACGGCTTTCCTGACGGATTCCTCAAACTTGACATTCTTCTTCCGACTGAATGTATTTCCAAAGAGCTCTAAAAACTCTGCATGAAGCACCGATGCGGGAACGCGGGCATCAACTGGCTTAAAGCCGCCAAGTAGGTCAGAGGATTCAGTTTGGTGAGAAAGGTTCAATGAAACCAGGGGGCGGCGTAGTAAAGAAGCAAGATGCGTGATAGCACTGGTCTTTCCGGTACCAGTTTCTCCGGTCAAGAGTACAGGTTCGTAATGAGATATAGCAGTGGCAATTCGTGAAAGAAGACGCGCAGCAGGTTTGTGCATCGCAAAAGGACGAGTTGACGTGACAAGGAACCTCGGTCTCGAAGGTCGAGCAGGAAGTCGTACGCAGCCAATTGAAACAGCAATGATATCACCGTTTCCATCTCTCTCCTCTTCAAACGGAGGAACTCGCTCGTTGAGCACCCAGTGACGACGTTCAAAGTCAAGGCCAATATGCTCGGCCACAAGCGCAGCAATCCCATTAGAAAGGGCCAGAGCCGGAGCTGTAAGGACACCCGCGCCAAAGAAGACATCCCTGGCCTCAAGAAAAAGCTCCTCTCGAAACGCAAGATTTGGAAAGAGCGTGACGACAGAAATGTTATCTTGACCGGAGAAGTCCACGCTCATTGAATCATTGCCTGAGGAAATGAGTGCTTGCACGCGACGACAATACTTTTCAAGTTCTCTCAAACCAACAGACCTCGTTGAAGCCGTAGACCCAAGTTTCTGAACACCGGACCAGATTTGTATTATCGCCTCTGCAAATGGCTCTCCAAGCCTGGGGAATCGAGATTGGATGATCATCTTGATCTCATCTGATGATGGTGCATCTACTGTGAGTTCCTGGAACTTGTGCGCCCCACAGAAAAGCGGGCTCGGAAAACTTCCACCTATCGAAGGAGCAACCGAACGTGTCGCGAAGATAGCAAAGCGCTCGGAAGCCCTCACCTTTCCTTTGTTTGGAACATCCACGCTCGCCCGGTTGCCAATCCACGTGCCGGGGGCTAGAGATTCGACAATAGGCTTGATAAGACCAAGGACTTCCATGCTGGCACGATCAATATCCTTGAAAACTAACCACTTCCCTTCTCGCATAGCACGAATGAGTACACCATCTTTCCATTCAAATGTTCCATGTTGCGTTGGAGAGGAAACATAGGATCCAAGCAGTGAACGAGGGTCAAGCGATGTGTCAGCAAGGTGGACAGTAACGATCAGATCATTCGCATCTGGATGTATCACCGAAGCAAGATGTGCAAGTAATAGTGACTTTCCGGAGGAAGGGGCGGAAGTAATGAGAGTAGGCAGCCGGAGAGAGACAAAAATCGCAAGCTGTCTCAATGCTGCAATCGCAGAAGGTGTTGTAACAACTCCCACAGACGAAGGAGGGGAGGTAGAAGATTTTAGCATGAGTATTCCATGAACAGTAGCGGTCCACGGGCTGGAAAGGATGTTTAGGGCGAGGCAAAAGGATTCCAGACGAGAAACCTTACGATAAATCCTCAGTGGTCAAGAAATGGGTTCTGTCGACATCGGGGGAGTAAAAATCAATGCTTTCGGCAACAGAAATGCGATCTCGATTAATTCGCTCAAGCTCTAGGACCGGGAATAACCATCCATCAATGATGATTCGACTCCCGTCAATGTTTTGGCCATACGAAAGTGGACAGTCAACCACACCGGGTTGTCCGAGAATGCGTGCCTCTAGTTGAACACGTTCAAGTTCAGCCATGCCTGTGTAGAGGGAATAACACCTGATTGCCAAGTATCTGACGGCAATGTCGGGGTGAGGCACCGTGAAGAGGGTTGAGAGATGTGATAAGGGCCATAACGAGTCGCCTGGAAGTAGGCGATTGGCACGAAGTAAGCGATAATAAGCAAGAAGTAGGTCATGTAGACGGGATGCGTCCAGCATGGAAATCGAAGGGGCCTCTTCGACAAACGCCAGTGGACCCTGCAAGAAACATGGTCTACGCAAGAATGCAGACAAAATTCTGAAGGACGGTCAGATGGCTGAAGGGTAATGGTTGAAACAGACTCACGGAAACAGTTCCGCGTGGTTTTCTATCAACAAACAAAAAGCGATGAATCTGTCTTCGAGATCCTCCTGGTCATGTAGCCATCTTGCACACAGGTCGATCAACAGAGGTCTAAAAAGATCAGATATTGGCACAGTGAGACAAGGAGCTGCTAGTAGCCGCGAAAGCGTCGAAAGCAATGCTTTTGGTGTCGATGCAAGTGATATTTGGGTTTGGTGGGGTGAATCTGGAGGTAAGATGGCTAGCAAAGTCTTGGTTTGTCTTGGAAGATTGATTGCAAGAGGATCGTTGAGCGACATGGCGAGCCTCTGTCAAAGTGGCTACGGCAAAGATGATGTTAGAAAAAATCGCGCTTCACGTGACCGAAAGACAATCACTACGCTTTCCTCTTACGGGGCCATCCAAGTCACTTTAGATCTACGTTGATCTCGCTCACATCGCCTACTCTCATCTACCGCTAGAATGGTTAAAGATACCAAGATACTAGACATTAGAGGTCAAAGCCTCAAACTCAACACCACAACGGACGTTGTACCACTCCTTCGAGACTTTGATCCTGTGTTGATTGAGGAGGTCCACCTGGGAGGCAATACAATTGGTGTCGAGGCAGCGCAGGAGTTTGCAAGGTTCTTGGAGAAGACGCAAAACCTAAAGGTATCTTCTCTTAGCATTCGTATTCTCCTCGTCCTTGACTGCAAACCAGGTTGCAAATTTTGCCGATATCTTTACTGGTCGTCTCATCTCCGAGATTCCAGACGCACTCAAAGCCCTATGTGATGCTGTTGAAGGCAAATCTACCCTCGTAGAAATAAACCTTAGTGACAATGCCTTTGGCGTTCGCTCCGTTGAACCATTGCGCAACCTTCTCGAAAACAATCGTTTCGAGATCCTCCGGCTCAACAACAATGGTCTAGGACCAGAGGCAGGAACAATGATTGCGAATTGGCTGAAGAAATCAGCGGAGCTGAGCAAGGAGAAGGGCTTGTCATCAAACTTGAAGACGGTCATTTGTGGCAGGAATAGACTCGAAAACGGCTCCGCGCCGGCGTGGGCAGAGGCTTTCGCAGAACACGGTACACTTGTGGATGTCAGACTTCCGCAGAACGCTATCTGGACAGACGGGATACGCGCGCTGGCCGAAGGTCTATCCAAGTGCCCAACCCTGCGGTATCTTGATCTTCAGGACAACACTTTTATCAAGGGCGGATCAAAGGCAGCAATAAACGCATGGTCACACGCCCTGCCAAAATTGTCTGCTTTGGAAACTGTCATCCTCTCCGATTGCGTATTATCAGAGGAAGACGATGATGAAGTGCCGTCACCCATTCGAAAACTTGTGGAGGGATCAAACAAGAACCTGGTGGCCTTGGTACTTCAGAACAACAACCTCAGCGCGTCGACATTCAAGTTCTTCGCGGAATCATTGGCCTCCTTACCTAAACTGAGGAGGCTTGACCTACAATGGAATGATGTCGATGAAGAATTAGAAGAGATTGATACCATCCGACAGATCATAAAGGAGCGTGGGGGGATTTTCCTGACAAATGAGGAGGAGGAGGAGGAGGAGGAGGAGCAGAGCAGAGAAGGGGAAGGGGAAGGGGAGGAAAGGAGAGAAGAAGAACAAGCGCCGTCCGAGGAGCAGCAGAAGCCTGACGGAGATTTGAGCACGCTGACTGACATTCTGAGTAGAGTCACCATTCATTGAAGTTTTCGATTATTGTATAGGATCAGTGGTATATATACCTGTAATATCGCTCTATTACAGTAAGACTGATAGCGAGTGGAAGTTGTACGTTGCTTCATTTTTAATTGAATCATACGCGATGAACAACCTTTCGATCACTATCTCAGCCGAGAATGAATAATCAGTGACCGAGAGCTGGGAACTAGCTGGCCCTCGGGTCCCTCTGGACTGGTGATATATATCAGAAGTGTTCTACACACAGCGCAAATTTACTCACTGTTAGTGGTATAAATATCAAGCATCTGAACGATCAGAGGCAATGGCACGCTTTCGCAGTAGGTACGCTGACTGACAGAAGCAAGTACAATGCCTGCGCCGCCCCGGTGATGTGTCAACTTCGAAGTGATGCCACAGTATTGAATAACTTCCAAAGGTCAGGATTTTGGAACCCGGCGGTCGTCCCCAGTACAACTGCCAGGTCGCAGACGGACACCCAAGTGGCACTACCTAGAGGCCTTACAAACCACCCACTTGCCTTCCACCCCCTCCTTGGGTCGAAGCTGTCCATCCCGACATCTTTCCCATATCCAATCATCAAGCTGCACAGTTGTCGCCTCGGGGCCAAAATTGTCAAAGAACAATCGTTTCTCGAGCCACAGGCGCATCTCTTCAGACGAAGAGAGCTCTCGGTAGGCGTTTCGAATGACTATCCAGGCTTCATCGCGTACCTTCAACCGGAGCCGCGAAACTAGCGCATGCAGGGCAATCCGGGGCAATTCATGGGCCATTGTTGTGGCTGTGATATTTGATGGAATTGGATGTGACAAAGGAAGTAGGTGCTCAAACGCATCAGGGTGCGATAGCCTCTCGAACTGAATGAAGTTAAGCATGCGCAAGCTTCGAGCTAATGCCGAGATCCATGAATAGGCTGCCGACGGCCGTTCGAGTAAGTTTGGAACGAGATATTTAACTTGATCCAGATATGCTTGCTGAGAAGGGAAAAATATAACGAGTTGGTGAAGGAGTAGGATTAGGATAATGGTACGACGAGATGTCTGTGGAACAAGGATTTCTGAGTAGAGGCTTGGAACAAGACGGGACAAGATCGAGGTTGCTTGCACTGGTGAGTCAAAGACGACTGACATGCAAAGTGAGGTTTCATAGACTATGCCATTTGTTGAGAATTTTGGAACCCATCCCGCACATTGTGCCAATATACGGACCTTCCAGAGTGAAACCATCTTTCCGGCCGGACGCGAACAGCCCTTCACGTAACTTACCTGCAGGTATACTTGGCTAGCATACGAGGCTCAGCGACGGTCTCCAGAGACAACTCACGAAACAATATTAGAATGTTCTCCTGGTTATCTTTCTTTTGCTTTTGCACAGACTCAGTTTGAGGCTTGGGGGAAGACCCCATCCTGTACAAATCCCAGAACGTTTTGAGCTGTTATATACCGGCACCATCGTGATTCATTCATTGAGAGCAGAGGTTTCAACGCACTTTTTTGTCAATGTAGGCTCTGAACTCTTCTTGCACGGTGCATTCCTTCAGCCTGGATAACTCAATAAACGAAGGGGAATTGGATGTAGCGTGCTCACAAGTCACCATCCTTTTCAAGACCGCTGCTACGGCTCACCGAGGCAATAAATTCCATACGACGGTCATGGTCGACATTCAGATTGGACGGTTTGGACCCTCGTCCGCCCCTTCCCCGTCCACCACCGGGTAGCCTTCCGAGCCGAGCGCTGGGCTGGACACCATCACGTCGACCTCGCCCTCGCCCTCGTGATGTCCCATGGGATGATCGCATTTAGTCCAATATGTTGCGAGAATTTGATACTTGGGAAGCTGCAGTGAGGTTGCCTGACTAGCTTAGCGGCTTTGACCCGCGTTACGTAGCAGGCTCAAGCCACTTTATACGATTCCATGGACTCTGCAGTTACCCAATCGTACCGCACAAGTCCAGACGCTGCAGCTCCAGCCTTTCAAGGTAATGACTCCAACATTCCAAGTTGTTCGGCTCGACTTCAATTCAGACGGTTATCGACGCATCCTGAGCTATTCTTCAAGTGTTTGGTGACCCAGTACGTCGGCGTTATTGCTACATACTTGATGACGGTTTCGCGGACTGGCCGTCTTTGGCTGAGCCCGACTCCGTTTGCGAGCATCGAGGGAGAGAACTAGCTTTATGCGTTCGCCCCAACAAGATCCGTTCGTGGAGAAGATGATGCAACCACTGTGCTCTTTCAGGCTCACAAAGGTCATTTCACTTCTTGTTCACTGCACACTGACGGGATATGCGGCATGGGCTAGACGACCGTGTGTGTGACTTGGCTTCACGCGGGCCTGATAGTGTGGTTTTCGAGAGTCTACAGTTGGGTGGGTGTTCTCTCCATGCCCGACTCGTGTTCAAAATCTAGTCACGCTAGGGATGTCTTGAATAATCTCAATCCATTCCAGCGAGAAGCATGGTGATGGGCAGATCGTCCACTGATTTATTCCATCGATACTAATGTCACGCACCTAGTTCAGAAATTGAAAAACTACTCGACGTATTGGATTGCTCTGACGACAAACTTGCTCGACTGATAACTTACTTCAGATACCTGTAGCTCTTCGGGCATCGGTGACCTCAGCCACACGAGAAGTGACGGCGAACTTCCACTGTGATTTTTGGACGAAACGGTCTACGGCTCTATTGAAACCATACATTGTCGCAGCTGACGGTCCACTCCGTTATTATGGTTGACCCAGACATCTTGCTGGACGAGCTACTCAAAGAGACCGACTCGGGACTGCCACGTCATCTGTCCAGACTGGCAGCGTTATGCTCTCAAAATCATCGTTGATGCATTTGACGAATGTAGGAAACTGTCGTATGTGGGCTGTTCGCTACGTGTAACATTGTCATGCAAATGGCATTGTCGAAGCTGGCTGCAGTATTTCCATTCTTGACGCCGATGGAAGGACCCGATCCAGCTGGCCATTTCCCGAGGATTATGTAGCGTTGTGGAATATCTGCTTGCCAGAGGTGCTCAATTCCCGAGAACAGTCTACACATTTCCGAAATTTCAGAGGGCTGTCCGATGAAAACGATGCCTCAGACAGTCTCATGGCTGATCGACAAACTTGGGGCCGATGCGCGTGATGCACCAGGACACACGTTCGTCGACCTGTGGCGACTGAAGATCCCGAGATTGAGCGGTTCCTTCGCCACAGCAATCGCATTCCTCCAACGTGCAGAGTCACTGCTTATGGCAACCATGAGCCCATGAATGCAGAATTCAGAGGTTTTAACGCCGGTCCGCGGCTTCCTTGGAGCCCACCTTGTTATTTTCTCTATTATTGTGTCATATACACACTCCGTGCAGGTTACTCAGAGGGACATTTGGAACTTGGAGACATCGAAATCGCTTGGGGATGTACATTTTCAAGGCAGTTGCATCAAAATTCTGATTCACTAATCTATCAAATCATCCGAACACATCGTCTAGTCATCCAATCTTGGGTGCGGTATAGAATACCGATACCTTCCTAAAGCCATTCACCCTTGAAAGCCCACAAATAAATCGTCTTGACGATGTGGATCACCAGGGCGTAACCCGCGATCATCGCCAACAGATACGTATAGAACACCGGTTCAGGAGGTGTCATATGTAGAGCCGTGTTGATCTTGGGAATGTATGGGATGGCCATGGATACGCAAGCCATCCCAAACGTAACGAGGACTACCGAGAGAGAGGCCCGCGATTGGATGAAGGGAATCTTGCGGGTTCGAAGGAACTGAATAATAAAGAGCTTTTCCAAGGATTCCGTTAGGATGCGATGCATACGGTCTGGAACGCGGACTCCATACCTGTGTCAAAGAACCTTCCAAGAACCAGTTTGTCTGCGCGAGTGGCACCAACAGTGAATCCAATGTCCGAATGTTGTAATGGAACCTTCGGAAATGTTAGATAAGACGATCGGGGGAACCAATTGACACACCAGTTGATCGAGAATGTAATGATGTCAAATGGGCTAGAGAAAGGTCCTAGACAAACCATGAAGCGAACAATCGACCAAGCACTCCACACCCTCGGGCGTTCGAGATACTCGGGATCAACATTGTCCCTGTCGTAAAATCGGCTTTAAATCTAGGGAAAAGAAGGAAGAACACGAACCAAGGGATCGACGCCTGAGAGAAGTCATAGAGTAGGTTCTGGACCAAGAGTTGCAGTGGCAACATTGGCTGGTAAGGCAGCCAAGCGGAAGCGACTAGATGTTCGTGTCACAACAGGCCCCCCAAGAAACCATAAAACGTACCGAGCACAGAGAAGACATTTCCAAAGTTTGATGAGCAAGCCATCTTGATGTACTTCACAGTGTTCAATAGCCTTATCACGAGCGTCAGTCCACAATCGAGCCATAGCTAAAGTTGGAAACATACGTGATCCTGCCTTCCACCACCCCGCGGGCGACAACGCCAAGGCTCTTCTCCAGTAGAATGACGTCTGCTGCTTCCTTGGCAATCTCGGTTCCCGAGTCCACAGATATCCCAACATCAGCTCCCCGAATAGCCAACGCATCGTTAACACCGTCTCCTAGAAATGCGACAGCGCGACCACCACCACCGGCTCGCAGAGCCTTCACGACGTCAAGTTTCTGATACGGCGACAGCTTTGCGAAGATGATCGCACGGTCAATTGTTTCATTTAGAAGCTCGCGGTCCTTGGCAAGTTCGGTGAGCTGAGGTCCAGTAACGATCAAACTTGACTCGTCGACAGACTCCAATCCTGCCTCTTCATCCTTCGGGCTCTGCGAACCCGTCGCGTTGGCGAGGTTGACAGGATTGAATAAGCCAAGGTCACGAGCAACCTTGGCGGCTACCGCCGGAACGTCTCCGGTGAGGATTCGCACCTGAGTCATTGATCAGCTCTACAGGGTCACCAACGATCACCAAACAGGTTACATACCTGGACATGGAGACTTCCAAGTTTTTGAATTGCTGCGGCAGCGTCCGGCTTCAATGGGTCCAGCAAGGCGACGAAACCAACGAAAACCAAGTCCTCCTCATCTTCGGGAGAGATAACTACACCTACTTTGACGGATGTCTTCCGACAGGCGACGGCGATTAACCGAAGCCCATCCTCATTTAGTCGCTTCGCAGAATTGAGGATCTCGCGGCGATCATCCTCCGTTAATGCAGTGGACGAGTCAAGCGTCGTGCTCCCTATCGGCTTTGAAAATTCTTCGCATTTCAAGGAAGAAACGCATCGTTCCAGAACCTCCTCCACAGCTCCCTTGGTTATGAACAATGCTTCTCCCTCACCCACAGAGGGGTGGGAAGCGAGGATCGAGAGCATACGACGAGTGGAGTCAAATGGAACTTCACCGAGTTTAGACCAGTCATCCAATTGGGGATCACCGTGAGACATCTTTTCATCTTCACCGACATAGTCTAAAATTGCACGGTCAATAGGGCTGCGGGATCCCGTTTGGAGAGAGGAGTTGATGAACGACAACTTAACCGGAAGATCGGTTAGTTCGCCTTTGGCATTAACAGACTTTGCAACCCGAACGAGGTCGGCGGTCAAAGTTCCGGTCTTGTCAGAGCACAGAACGCTGACCGCACCCAAGTTTTGGATGGCGTCGAAGCGCTTAACGATGACTTTCTGCCTAGCAATGCGAACAGCCGATAGCGCCAGATTGGACGTCTTCACGATCATATGTGAATGACTAAAACATGGTGACATGAATGGAGACTTACAACTATCATGGGAAGCATCTCCGGGGTGATCCCAACCGCAATTGCAATTGCGAACATGACAGCGCCCTTCCAGTCCTTGCTAACTGCGCCTTGAACAATAAATACAGCTGGTGCCATGACCTATAGTGCAAGCGTATAATTACAAAAGTTAAAAAGGAACAAACTAAGACTGACCGCCATGAAACCCAAGAGGACGTAGCTAACTTTTCTGATGCCCATCTGAATGGTGTTTTCTGGCCTCTTTCTATTGAGTTCTTCAGCAATGGCAGCCATGTACGTGTCTTTCCCGGTAGAGACCACAACCGCACGACCGTTGCCGGTTGCGACGGATGTACCAGCCAAGCAGACGTTGTGGTTGTCCAAAAGGTGGAATGGTTCAGACTCATCCACCGCCGTAACACGAAAGACCTTGTCAATAGGTAATATCTCTCCCGTGAGGGATGCTTGCGTTATGGTTAAGGCCTCGGCAGAGATAACAACACAATCCCCAGGGAATACATCACCACCTACAAAACGGTCAACTCGGGAGGATTATGCGAGTAAGAGCGCGCGTACTCGCAATGGCGACTATGTCCCCAGGAACAACGTGTCTCAGATCAATCTCAACCTCCTGAGGGAGAGAGTTCACACGACGGATGACACGAACGCGAGTCACGATTGACTTGACTAGTTTGAGTGCTTGAACCATGGACTTGACCTCCTGCCAGTACCTTTATGGCAAGTTTGAGCAGAGATGGCTGAGAAACGAGGAGACGACATACCTCAAAGCGGTGGACGCGACAACCATGGCTATCATGACCACAAATGTCGGCACGGAATCCGTTGCAATATTGATCAAGGCAAGGATTGTCAAAAGTACGTTGAAGGGGTTCCAAAGGGCTGACCACAGCAATGACAGCGCGGCCAAGGGACGTTCGTTTACTTGAGAATTCAAACCATGGGTGCTAAGGATCTCTGCGGCTGTCTCCTCTGATAGTCCGTCTGGGCTCCACGTGGGCTCAAGCCTGGATAGATGATAAGAAAGGCCCATATATGCACTAGCAGGAACGTACTCGAATACTTGGGAAGCCGGTACACGAGCGAGCCGGGCAAGCTTGACGGTAATTTCAGTTTCCCTTGTGGCAGACTTGGATATGTCTGGACCGTGCTTCTCTGACTCTCCGACCCTGAAACGGGCAGGAACGAGTTTCGAGGCAAGGACGGCGTCAAATGAGAATCGCATGGCGGACTTTTGGTTGGACTTGCAAACAGATGAACGTAGGCATGGGTGACCTGGCAGACCACACACCTTTGTTTCGCAAAAGAAGCGTTCAAGGGTGGGTTACCTGCGGCGGTGAGCAGACTGCAATCATGGATCAGAAAGCGAGGTCATGGAGATGAGGAGGGACGAACAAAGACGTAGGTACGAGCGTACGAAAACTCCCATCTGTTGGATAGCGTCTGAGGAAGAGAGTGAGGGGGCTGCTCGTCGAGGCTTTATAGCAGGGAGCGAAAAACTTCGAATCTCCGACGTAATGGCAGGTCCGGAAAGACCGCATGGCTGGCTAAATTTGCCATTCGCCGAACGCATACGGTCTCATACGATCACCGACACGCGTGTCATCTTTTGTTGATCAAGTTTTGATCAGCGCTGAGGTAGGCGACCGCTTCGATAAATACCTCGACGACGGGCTCCAGCTGGGTGCGTGTCGCCACTGTCGCTCATCCTCCAATGGACGGTCGCGGCCGAAAGGTCGCTCCCGGAGAAAATGTTGCTCCATGCCACGCCCGAAGGCCCTGATGGGAGTTTCCTGACAGCTGTCAGGCACAGCAGTTCCGGTTTGGCGCACATATCAAGCCGTGGCTACGAGCCGTGTGGGTTGCTACAAGACACACAAGGGAGGGAACAAGGTCAACTGGAGTCACGTGGACCGGTAATTACTCTGCCCTGCCTTGACGGACATTTACGGTGCGTTATCTAGCCACATCCGGATACTCGACCGCTTCCGTTCCGGATTCGTCACGCTGCAAATCAAGATTTCATTAGGATCTCTCTTCTGAAACGGAAGACCCTCTCTCTCCTTCCTCCCCACATTCTTCGCCTTCTGTGCCAGAGTTGTCCAAGGGTTCCGTGTCCTTCGAAATGGTGAGCGACTTCTCAATGTCCCTCGTGATGCGGTCCAGCTCTTCTCCAGCCTTTTCTCTGGGTTCCGACGCAGCCGGTTCATCACTGCCATCCACACTATCTGCCGTGGCTGCCCATGCTCGCTCGAGTTCTTCCGCCCACCCCAGCTCACGGCAGAGATCTCGCACAATGTCGTCGCACTTTCCCAGCAAAACAACGTCATTCCGCTTATAAAAGTGTCCAACCTTATCCAGGTTAATGAGCACACGAGGACAGCTGCTAGGAACCAAGTCCACCAGGGATGCGAACGGATGAACAGTCAGTGACGTTCCAATCACTATTAATAGGTCTGCCCTGTGCATCGAGCGAACGGACACATGGAATTTGGATGGGAGCTGGAAAGCAAATAAGCCGCAAGCCACTGATTGAAGCATAAATACACACGGCCTCTCCAAAGAACACGATGTCAGGTTTCACCAGCCCGTTGCAATGTTCGCACCGGGGTATCGTGGATTCATGGACTGCTTTTTTGATCTTTTCATCATCATATGGTCGTTTGCATTCAATGCATCGTTGCGTCGCGAAACTTCCGTGTGCTTCGATGATCTTGTTTTCTGGCACACCAGCTCTCCGTTCAAGCGTGTCAATGTTCTGTGTGAAACATGTGTGCAAAAGACTATGCGCATGCAACACACTGATAAATGAGTGAGTAACGGTTGGTCGATAACGACCAGGGTAGAGCTCCCTGGCAAGTGTATAAACTTGGCTGTGGTAAGTCACGGTGCCATACCAAATGCGATCGATTGCTTACAGGGTACCGGGTTTGTTCGAAAAAAATCTATCTGAAATACCGCCTCTGGGTATGGCAGATTAAGCCGTGCCAGGTTCGCCTGGGACAAGACAACCAATCAGGATCAGAGGCCACCCTCATAAAACGGTGCGCACGTATAAACCTATCGTGGTATGACCCACAGATCAATTCATCAACGATGCATGCTACCCACCTGTATCCGGTGATCTGAAGTCAGGGATGCCTGCAGAAGTACTGATGCCTGCCCGATCCTGAATGAGCCATTCCAATTGGCTAAAGGGACAACTCGTACCGGCACCCAACTACGCACAATACTGCATCAATCCCACGAAACACGAGGCGACAGGAATGGAATCACCATGAGAAATACATTCCGACACCTGTCAGACTTGATGTACTTGGCAAGTGATTGGAGATCATTTGCCTCCAAAACGCTTGGAGAACGGTCAGGCTTGTGAAAACGGAAATTCATTGCGGTGGGTGATCGAGACAAGCAGGGAACTACTCCCTCGGAAATATCCGTACAGACCACCCCAAAATTAGTATTCCCCTATTCCCACTCTTCACCGAGGACCACCGAGGAAGATTCACAACTCACCAAATTGAGCGATGCAAATCACCCGACGACATTGCCGAGCATCCGTTCGGCCTTTGTCGGCACGTGGCCTCGGACCTTATCGCCGACATGGCTGTTCGTGTGCTGACTAGTTGTCTACCGTAGACTACCTCTGAAAAGTCAACGACGTTGGCCGCGTCGGATCGAGTGATACAAATGTGGGAACAAGCACAGCTCAAAATAGTCGGTTGCCTGTGTAACGAGGGGACGATCAAGGTAATTCGGGTGTAATCAAGCGGCCTACTCATTCCGGATGGAGATCGCGCGGTATGGCCATGTAGTGTGTTTCCGTAAATTCTTGTGGTCCACGGACAAGATCGATACTCGTCGCCCAGCCATTTCCACGGTGTGACGGTAGAATCAAGCCGACGAACAGATTCTGATCCAGGCAAACTATGTCGGTTCACATGCTAATGATTTACCTGAGAAAATCGCAAATATACAGCCGAAAGGAAGCCATGGATTTGTGGACCAGACGCCGTTAACCTGGCAAGTAATCACGGCCATGTAAAGGCGCTGGATTACAGTCACTAAGCCTCCTCTTCTCGAGGGAGCTCGACAACCTGCTCAACCCCAGGATAGTCCGGCAGGTTGAGCTGGAACCTTTTCTCTATCTCTCTGCAATCCGTGTCAGGACATCTGCAAGGACATACAGTAGTTGCCTTGCCTGGGAATGAACCTTCCTCCGAGAAAATGTCTTCCTTTGAAGATCCTCACCCCTTCCTTTGGTGCAGTCAAGCTGACCAACACATCTGGCACGATGCCTGTCCCTTCTTCATCCCCCTTCTCAACATCCCATCCACTAGGAATGTCAACCGATACGATTGGCTTTTTTGAGGATGAGACGAGTCGCAAGACGTTATCGAAAGGCGGACGGACAGGCCCTTTGAACGAAAACCCAAAGATGGCGTCTAGAATAACATCGGACGACGAGAGGGTGGTTCGGAAGGCGTCTAGGGTAGCATTGGCGGGCAGAGATTTGATATTCATGTTATCACATTGCTTGTGGAGTCTCTGCGCGCCACTATAGTCAGGAACAATACAAAACGTGCAACGCCTCGGCGCCATAAGTTTACCTGGTAAATATCTTTGGAACCCGGCTGGGGAACGTTCAAGTCAACTAGTGTCTCCCCTTGGTTATATGCATATACGCATACCTTGGGCATATAAATCGTAGGTTCATAGCCAAACATGCCTATTAATCGGTATAGTCATTGTCGTCTCTCGACCCATGAGAGGAAGGCAAACGGACCAAGGTGCCTTGCTGCCACTAATCCATCACCACCCTGATTGCCAGGCCCACAGCAAATGAGAACTCTTCGGTATCTGTCCTTGTCGTACACCTTTGCGAGTGCTTGAGCGCACGCAAGTCCGGCCAGCTCCATCAGCTTCAATCATGACATGATGATCAAGGCATTTCCGTTGGGTACACGAGCTTTCGCACCTGATCGATACTGAACGCCCCCGTCGCATTCATAAGTTCCTCATCAATCTAAAACGTTACATGAGATGGTACACAGGTTTCACGAATACCACCCACCTGTTGAGCAAGCCTTGCTGTGAGATAGCGAACGGGCATGGCGGATTGTGATCTGCTGATGTCATGCCAAGTATACCAGCGCCAGTGGGCGCTTATACATTCGAGTATGGCACAAGTAGTACAACATTAATGCAATTACAATAATGTTAGCTTTCAGCTAAATAAAAAAATGTCAACGAACGTCAAAGGAAACCCATGTCTTTTCGGAGAGGGCCAATCACAACAAGGCAGACTTCACACAGACACGGCGATGCTCGTCCCAGTCCTTCCTCTGATGCTCGGGAGAACAGTATTTGACCAATCTGCACTTGCTACAGACCAGGCCAGTCGTGGATGATGTGTCGGTGCAGTCAGCACTGCCCTGAGAGACCTCGGAACCCTCATTGCTCTCCGCGTATCGTTGGGTCTCCTCGCTGAAGCAGATATCACAGTCGATCCAATTACACATCTCTTTTGCTTTTATTTTCTTTCCATACCGGCCGCCACGCTTTATCGGGAGAACCACGGCCTCATCGACGCCGCCTCTCGGAAAGCAGATCATTTCACAATCATCATTGCAGCAAGGACTTGAGCATCCATTAGGAAAATCAAAGAAGATATCCTCCGCGGGCACGAAGAGAGGATGTGTGAATAGAATTTGGGAATAGGACGTCGTTTGATGTGAAAACAAGATAATGAACGGTGGTCTTTTTTCGTATAGTATGGCTCGAAAAGCAAGGTCGATTTGCGGAAAGCATGGTGTCCGCCGTTGCTTGAGTAGCGTGTGACAGAGCCGCATGTCTAAAAACACGAATGAGCTGCAAAAGAATGAAGGAGAGATGAATGACAGACGATGGTACTGAATTTCACTTGCTATACTCGGTTTACATGTTCGCCCACCGTATGCATATCGACACACAAGCTTGAAGTACTCCGTGATATCGTCCATCTCTTGTCGCTTCAAATCCGTTACGATGATGTACACATCGTCGCAGCCATGATCGTGCATGCCCCGTAAGAGCATGAGCTCAGGAAGCTAGCAAAGAAATGATGAGCAATGTCAACACCGGCAGAGAAATTGGGTGAAGTACAATTGTGAAGACGACGGGCATCATGGATAGTTTCCTGTCCTGCATTGATACGTGATGGTAGACATGCGTGCTCCAGGTGCGGTCGAGGGGGATCAGACGACTGGTGTCGACTGTCCGACAAAAGATATTCTCTGGAACAAATTCGCCTTTGCTCCAGATGATGACCTGATGCCTCAGAGTGTTGGATGCATGTTTGCGCTCCCGGACGGCGCGAAACCATTCCCAGTAGGCGTTTTTGCAATGTTCAAGCCATTTATCGATCAGCAAGTCGGTAGCATCGTGGTCGAGTGTTTTGCATACGAGCTCGCTCATGGCGAGCGTCGGTTGAGAAAGCGCAGAGTAGCGTCGAGCCTTTCTCATGCGGTGTAGTCGATATGACAAAGTGCCGAAGTGTTCCTGACCATCAAACCTTGATCGATTAATCTGGAAATTAACCCCTGTCTTGAATTATCGAAACTACTACGACCAAAAACAATAACTCGAGCAGTCGCCGTACGACCAAAAATACCAGCTTGACACCCTCCTTTACTAGCACAGTCATCAAACTACTGTACCTCACTTCTCTAACAGTGTGCAGCCGGGCACCTCCCGGGATGGCTGGAGGGTACTTGATCTACAGAACCAGGGTCAGAAAGCAATAGCCAAGCAAACATCTAGCATACCGATATTCAACCTGAGACACGAAACTTCAGAGGTCCCTTCGCCCGCCTCCAAAAGGCCTTGCAAGCTCTCATGTTCCTCAACCCTGCGTCCACACACGGCTTGCCAGTGCACCTTGCTTCGCAGGTGGTTTGCAAGATAACCACTGCTGAAGATGTGATTCGTCAGCTGAGCCACAATATCAAACTTGGTCTCAGCAACGTCAAGCCTGATACGCTGGGAGACAACAGGCGAAGCAGGCTTGTGGAGGTAGTGATAGCTAAACCAAATAGCAGGTGGAGAATCAGCTGAAAACCATTTCAGCATCCAGTAAACCTCCCGTTTGGCTTGCTCACCGATGACAAGACGAAGAGCTGTCTGGGGGCACTTGCCAGAACCGTTCTTCAAAAGTTCCTCAACCAAGTGCCCACTGCTGACGCGATGACCTTCATGGCTCTCCCAGAAAGAGATGGGCCTATACTTGGCTTCGATGAAGCCTTGGCGGAAAAGATGCTCAAGCACATCCTCCAGGTCCAAGAGCCGATGGTTCTGAAACTCCAACTCAATGAGCTGGGCCGTAGCAGGTTTATGACAACGAGAGACTTGGTGGTAAGTCAACCAGAGTTCATTGTGTGTCATCGTAGGAAGGTGGAAATCAGTGGAGAAGGACTGTCGGAGAGGGCGGAGAAGGGGTTGAGAGAGTAGGACGAAGCTACAGAAGAAAGGGCCCTTTTATATGTTTTGCCCGCCCCCGGCAAGACCAATATCAGGGTAGGTGGTGACATATATATGTGAAGAGATTTCGCCTACCGTTAGCGCTCCACGTAGTGACATCGACTATATCTTATGTCAATTTCGCGGCCTGCGCACGGCGCCTGGCGCCCACCAGGAGACCAACCATGTGGATTTGTGTTCGCATGGACATGCGAACCTACTTAGCGCGCCGTAATGCAAACACTCGCAAAGCGCAGGCTGCGGGTTGACTAGCCCATTCTGCAAAGGAAAGGATTGACGCACACGGTATATCACTTGATGAGCTGCAAGGATTACTTGAAAGCTCTGGGTCAGCGGTAGAAACAGAATTAATTGGACATTGGAATCCAAATGACTCTCAACCTTTTTAAGAAAGATATAATAACGAGACGATGCTTATTGGCAACGCTGGCTCAGCCACACCTACTGGCAGATATAATATCCCGACTTTCACCGGACTCCAAGAGTAATCAAGGCCAAAAATGTGTTTTGCTAGTTATTTCCCTAATCCCCACATCCCGTCCTTGACAGTAGCCAACCCTTCTCGTTTTGCGGCCTCCATAAAAGTACCAAGTTGCTCTACCGTGCGATCATAACCGGGAGCAAGCCTGAGCATTGTTTGTATCCGGTCTAATGGTAGGGAACCCAAGTTTGTGAGCATGCCTTCAATGAACTGCGGCTAAGATGTCAGACATGGGAATCTAGAAGCGCACAATGCTCTTCACCTTCCAATAAACTTTCATTTGCTCTGCCTGTTGTTGCTGCACGCTCATCACTGGTGGCAAATCGTCCTCCCCGTTAGCTATGACTTGGATGTCAGGACAAGCCACAACGGACTATATAACGGTCAACGTGCCTAGTTTTGGAATCGCTGTCTTGCTTCCTGGCATTGGTTCTTCCGCTACGGAGAGTAACTTGAACACATTTTCGTTGACCTCTTTTAAAATACGCATGTCGACCCATGTAGCCAACGACTTCAGGGCTGCAATGCGGCTCACAGTGCCTACCCTTGAGATCAACTCATCAACAGTCCATATATCTAGAAATGAATGTGAACAATACAGCAAGGCACTCGAACCAACTCGCACCTTTTTCCGAGAAAAGCTCAATAAAGGCAGCTTCTAGTGGTGGAACATCTGCCGTGATTTTGCGATCGTCCAGTTCGAGTTCAAGTTGCACCCGCCCAAGATGAGGCAGCCACCGCAAACTTTTGTCGGGCTTGAAAGTGGAAAACTCTTTGGCGTATAGTTCTTGGGTGCTGTCGTGAAGGGTGAGCATGTATGCAGTAAAGTTGTGGCCGACCCACTCCTGGAATTGACCAGGCATGACGATGCCGCTGGTTTCTAGCGCAGGCCAAAAATGCCGAGATATTATTGTTGGATGCAGGACGCTCTTCTGCACGTAAGTATGACCCCATATTGAACGTGCGTCGATGCTTACTGGACGATGGGACTGGACATGCTGATCGATCCGCCTTGAATCTGTCATGTCCCGAAGCATCACTTCACAAACCTGCAGAGCGGGCTCCCCGAAACGAATCTTCAGAATTTCAACATTTCGTCTCTTAAGGGGAAATTATTGATACATATAAAGAGAATTAAAACAGAAGTGCCAACCTCGCGGTCAAAATTACCGTCCTTAATGGCCAGTAATCGTTGTGCAAGAAGTACTTGAAGCTCCTTTATGAAAAGATCCTTTGAATCGTATATACTGACGATGGTGCTTATGATATCGCTTGTTTTGCTAGCGCGGAAATCTTTTGTGAACGTCAACCAAACTGGAAATAGGAAATGAGAACGGAAATTACCGGGGCCGGCATCTATCGGTTCGGGAGTCCATTCAGGATCGGCATAGTTTTCAATTTCAGGTTGTTGAAGAGGTTGAATAGGGTCATTCTCGTCCACCAATGAGTCACCACTTTCGCCATCTCCGACTAAACTGGCAACGATACATCTAATAGCGTCGGACCGGTCTCTTGGAGTGGTATAAACGAGATGGTAAGGGAGGACGTAGAGTGACATTACCGGAGATAACGGCGGATTGGATCAGCGACCTTGAATAAGAGAACACCTGGAGGATCTACAATTCTTAGGCATTTGATGGTCGAAACGTAGGATAGGAGTATGTCTTTCGTGTCTGCCCCAGGATGGAGTAGACGTTTCTTGTTCCTACAGAGTTATCAACTGCAATGATAAGATATTCACATTCCCGCGACCCACGCTCGCCGAATAGACTGAACTAATTCTACCCGTTGATCAACCCTTTGCAGACATTCCTATGCTAAATATAACAAAAACAAGAAGAGACATCGTGTGAGAAATTCACCTTGAGGTCCTGAAGAGCACCAATGGAATCGGGGAAGTCTACGATGATGTCGAATATCTCGCGCGTACTGAAATAGAAGTAAATAAATTAGCACTGATACAGGGACACGACATACCGCAAATCACAGAGAGTTTTATGCATATGAAAGTCAAATCGGGATCCAACGCCCTGCATCATCGTTTTAGCCTCGTCAGCTTCGAAAAGTGAGCAAGCATGTGAATGTAAGAAACCAGGAAAACATACCGTTAGTTGCACCTCTAGCAAACGGCCACACCATCCAAGGGACGATCTTGTGGATCATCCAAGTACGGAGATCCCCAAGCATTGGTTCCTCCCATAAGCCAGCACAGGTTTGCAGTACATAGGCCTCAATATATTCGTATCCTACACTAGCTATAAGTGTTTCATAACGTTCTATGAGGCTCAGGGTGTCGAATGCCTGCCAGAGCGAGTGATCCTGCTGATCAGATGGTTGCGATACTGTCCTGACTAGCGTTGTGGACACAAGTGCCTTGACCCCGCGAGCGAAGGAAGCAGGGAGAATGGAGAATAAGTGAGTTTGAAATGCGAGGGTGTATGCGGATGTAATGGTTTGACCAAGTCTGTTAATATGGTGTTATTGGCATGTGGATAAGAAGGATGTAATAATATTTTACTCTGTACTGGGTTTCCACGCATTATACCACTCAACAAGGCGGAAGATGAGTGCCCTAATCGTCTCCGGATCCGAATTAGACTCAAGGCAAATAAGTATTAAGCGAGGCAGCAATTGTAAAGGCGTACTTCATAAAGATTCATATAGCCTTCAACCTCGCGTGCGATCAGGTATTGGCTTTTATGTAAATCCTCTGCAAAATCAGGTCAGATCATGTACCATACAAACGGAATCACGAATCGGACCCAGAAAAACCTCAAGCATGACTGGTAATCGCCTGCATTTGTTTATGATGTCGAATGCTTCCCTGACTCGGCGCATGTCTGTTGGAGAGATATGTTGGTACATGACATGAGAAAACAAAGAGTAAACGGGTCACTTCACCGTGCCGAGGTCGGGGTTTTGGGTCGTTCAAATCGTATGGCTTCAGGGATGCTGTCGCTAATATCCAGGCCTGCTTGAACATGAAGGATGGTTGCGGTGCATTTGAGGAGAAACGCGTACATGGCTAAAGCTCATGAGACCCGATATCCCGGGTTCTGTGCGATTAATTCGTGCAAAGGACTCCTGCCACTTCGCAGCAACCTGTGCACGGACCGCATCGGACGCCATCAACGGCGCGATATCACTGTGTTAATGCGAGTGTAGTGATGGTCAAAGTTCAGGTTGTGGCACAGCCACATCACTACCACCCGACCTTATACCACAGCACGCTTTTTTGTCCAGCATTGCGTGGTCGTACACATGAGTGCATGGATCTTTTGAGGGGTTTGAGTAAGAACGCTCAATGCCTAATTAATGTCTTACTCGTCTTGTGCTTGTACCACAGCATCGCATTCGTCTTTGGAAACTCATGGAGGACTCGCCATTCATCCCTACCGAACATGATGTACTTTCCACCGCCATTGAAGATGCCCCGCCGCCCACTCAGCGCCGTGATCCCCCCCAAAATCGAGCACCATCGATCTCAAGTCCATGCATAGGTGTATCCCAACCACCTTCCGTGGCATCACAGGAATCAGAGGCGCTGCATAGGGACCCACAGTTTTACATGGCTGATGGGAGTTGCGTGCTCCGCGTCGGTAACACCCTCTTTAATGTGCGATTTTTTATTCGTTCGCATAGGACAAGTTTTGAAGATAATTGCTAGGTTCATCGTAGTATTCTATCGGCGGACTCTTCTTCATTTGGCACACTCTTTACTCTTCCTCAAGGCGATATTGCAGTGGAAGGAACGTCGGATGACAATCCGATCGTCTTGCATGGTGATACCCCCGAAGAGTTTCGCAGTTTCCTATGGTCCTTGTATGCGCTGTAAGATCATCAGCCCACTTTGCTTTCTCATCCTCACCTATGCGCAAATACTAGCCCACACGAAATAATGGTTGTTCGAAGCCCCCATCTCGACCTAGATCATTTTGTAAACATTGCCAAAGTAGCCAGCAAATACTCGTTCAAGTCAATCGAGACTTGGGCCCTAGATGCGATCCAAGAATTCATTGAGAGAAAGCCATCTCCGTTGCTCAACACTTTTCCCATTGGATTTCCCTTTTCCGCTGCCCATTCACCACCGTCCGCGTTTGCAGAGAGCAAGCACCAAATATCCCGCTTGGTACAACTTGCCCAAATGTGTGGACATACGAGCCTTTTGGAAACCATGATCACCTTACTCCGGCAACTCATGTCTGCTTCACTCCATTTTTCGTACCTAGCGATGTCTTTGGCGGATGATCTAGATCTCAGGGAACTGCGGGGTCAGGCATACTTGGAAGTTTTACAAAGATCTATGTTCATCTGTGGTCGTGATGAAAGTGGCAATGTCCTTGTAGAAGGCGACGTACACGAGAGCTCAGACGGATTGGACCGTCTGGTCGTCAGTCCCACACAGCAACTGCGTCTACTCTCTGGGTATCACCGTCTCTCTAGAGCATGGGAGAAATTGCGCGCTATTCCCTTAACGTTCGAACACACCTCTGCTTGCGGAGATTGGAATCAGCGCTGTTGTACTCAATGCTGGTCGGAATTCTGGGAGGTGACAACGCGAGCAAAAGGGGTGCTCGCGCTTGGTGCCGCCAATGTGATTGGAAAGTTACAGGTAATCCTCAAGGAATTTGACAAGTGGGGCTCTGGGACCTACATGCACCACGAGTGCAAGCCTGTTGCGAGACGAGCCATCGAAGACACCATAAAGCACATCAACGGTTCATTACCAGAGTTCTTCCATGAAACAGGGGAGTATTAATCCATACGGATCTTGTTCATGCCCTCTGCTTTCCCTTTATCACTGTGTCCTCATAATTAAACGAGTCGCTTGAAACATTGTTGGATCTTCCCCTCCAAGGTCCGTCCGATATATGGTGTGCGTCTTCCGTCGACATGGTCACCATGCTAAGCATCAAATTATCAATGTTGTCGTTCGATGGGGGCTGTTCCAGGCCAATTTGTGACCCTCGTCTGAGCATCTGTTGGAGATTTTCTTCTTCTTCTACGTGATGTATTCGGGCCCTCAGACCACGCAGGATCGCGTCGAAAAACACTGGGCAGCGTAAGCGCAAGGTGTGCATTCACGCGGTATAGCCAACTAACTCTGTTCCTCCATCTGATTCTGTGGTGTTGGATGGATAACAGACAATGCAGAGAACGACATAAGCTCCTCCTCAATGCTCGGATTGTCCAACTTGAGATTCGAGGATAATTTCTGTTCGAATGCATCGGGACTCAGCTCTGAGTCGGACTGGGCGGTTTCGTCTGGCCCATATGCTGTGCCCACAGAACTGGCGGGTGAACATGCCCGGATGACAGGTGAGGCGTAGGCAGGGTCACCGGTATGGATGAGTGGCGCATTTGGCATGGTCGTTGTGGGTAACGTGATCCAAGCACGACGCGGTGTGACATCGTTGATTAGCGCGACCTGTGACAGTCAGTCACGCGAGATTTCCCCAATAAATCGCTTGTGACGCGTCTTCGCCCCCTTCGTCTGTTCCACCACCTGCCCCGTTCACTCACGTTGCTGTCCTACTCATGGCGTATGTTTGGAAGAGAGGTTGGTGTCTGTACTTCTATTGTTAGCCACAGCTGACTATGTTATCTCTGTCCGCGTTGCAGATGGGTGAGCTACTCTCGTTGACGTGACGCGATGCATCTTGACGATACATCTTGCAGCCGCAAGGAAAATGTACAGTTTGACAAGGTAGATCTATTTGTCCGATATCACGACAGTCATGTTCATTCGAACCAGATCACAGCGAGGATAAACAAGCTTTGTTATGGTCTCGACATGGACTATATTGATCCCATCGAGTACGTCTCTCGTGAGGTGCATTTTCATAGACAATGACAATTCACAGAGTGACGAAAAAAGTAATTGCTGGTGTATACCATGGTGTGACTACCGTCGAACTCGATGTCAGTTGCAACACTCGCCAGCTCACCACACTCTAACGGTTCTTTTAGAATCTCGCAGCGGAGACTGCAGCCTATCTCACTACGAAGCATCCAGACTATGCCATCCTTGCGGCACGTATCGCGATATCTAACCTCCATAAGGAAACGAAGAAGAATTTCTCTGCGGTGATTAAAGATCTGTACGAGTATGGCATGTGCAATCCAGTCTCTGGTAGACTTTCGTTAACGGTCAATAGTTAACCCGAAGAATGGTCGGCCGGCAGGCATGATCTCAGAGCGAGCATTCAATATCGTGCAGAAACACGCTGCCACACTGGACTCTGCAATCATTTATGACCGCGATTTCAGTTACAACTAGTGAGCCGTTATTTGTCTAAGCGTAATTAATTTAATCGATTGATCTAGTTTTGGGTTCAAGACTCTCGAGAGATCGTATCTGCTCAGAATCAATGGTCGCGTTGCGGAGCGCCCTCAGCACATGATCATGCGGGTGGCCGTTGGCATACATGGCGACAACATCGAGCGCGTGTTGGAAACATATAATTTAATGTCTGAGCGATACTTCACACATGCGTCACCCACTCTCTTCAATGCTGGCACACCTACCCCACAACTTAGCTCTTGCTTTCTTGTTTGCATGAAGGAAGATTCCATTGAAGGCATCTATGACACTTTGAGAACATGTGCCATGATCAGCAAGACGGCTGGTGGTATTGGCGTGAGCATCCATTGTATTAGGGCCACAGGGTAGGCATATTTCTCGTCACTTTTGTTTGTCAAAATCAATGAAAGTCTTTCAGATCGTACATCGCAGGCACCAACGGCTATTCGAATGGCATAGTTCCAATGCTCCGTGCTTATGACGCAACAGCACGTTATGTCGACCAGGGAGGCAATAAGCGTCCGGGTGCCTTTGCAATTTACTTGGAGCCTTGGCACGACGACGTATTCGACTTCATTGATCTCAGAAAGAACCACGGAAAGGAAGAGACCCGTGCCCGTGACCTTTTCTACGCTCTTTGGATTCCTGATCTTTTGTAAGTGGCTTTTTCTCGCGCTGTTCTCGCGCTTGAACGATGTTTTTTTAGCATGAAGCGCGTCGAGGCGAACGGGGATTGGTCTCTTTTCTGCCCTAACGAGGCCCCTGGGATGGCTGATTGCTGGGGTGAAGAGTTTGAGGCGTTATATGAGAAGTATGAAAAAGAGGGCCGCGCACGCAGGACCGTTCCCGCTCAAAAACTTTGGTACGCTATTCTCGAGGCCCAGATTGAAACAGGCGGCCCTTTTATGGTTTACAAAGACTCCTCTAATCGTATGTGTGTCCTTATCGTTCAGACTCCCTAACTCATGCGTATCCAGGCAAGTCTAATCAACAGAACCTCGGTACCATCAAATCGTCCAACCTTTGCACTGAGATCATCGAATATTCCTCCCCTGATGAAGTTGCTGTCTGCAATCTTGCTTCTCTCGCCCTCCCTACGTTTATCGTAAACGGCCAGTACGACTTTCAAAAGCTACACGATGTCACCAAGGTTGTTACATACAACCTCAATTGTATCATCGACGTTAACCACTACCCGGTTCCCGAGGCGCGTGTATCTAATGAGCGCCATCGTCCCATTGGCCTCGGCGTTCAAGGTCTAGCTGACGCCTTCATGATTCTCCGCCTCCCTTTTGACTCTGTGGAGGCCAGGGAGTTGAACTTGAAGATCTTCGAAACGATCTATCACGCAAGCCTCGAAGCGAGTTGCGAGTTGGCGGAGAAGGATGGTCCTTATGAGACCTTCCGAGGCAGTCCTGCAGACCACGATCAACTCCAATACGACCTCTGGGGAGTTACACCTACCGACCTCTGGGAATGGACATCCTTGAAGGAGAAGATTGCCAAACATGGATTGAGAAACTCGCTTCTGGTTGCTCCAATGCCCACCGCGTCGACCAGTCAGATCCTTGGATTCAATGAGTGCTTCGAGCCCTACACTAGGTTAGTTCTTTAATCCTTTCCGACAACTGGATACTCAAAGGTTGTGCAGCAACATCTACACTCGTCGTGTCCTTGCTGGTGAATTCCAGATCGTCTGCCCATGGCTCCTAAGAGATCTTGTCGAGCGTGGCCTCTGGAACGACACGATGAAAAACATGATAATCGCGCATAATGGTTCAGTGGCCAACATCCCAAGCATTCCCGATGATGTCAAGGCGATCTACAAAACTGTTTGGGAAATTAGTCAGAAGAAAGTTATCGACATGGCTGCAGATCGTGGCGCGTTTATTTGTCAAAGCCAGAGTTTGAATATTCACTTGCAAGCTCCCACCCTGGGCCAACTTACGAGCATGCATTTCTATGGATGGAAGAAGGGGTTGAAGACTGGGATGTATTACTTGCGCACGCGTCCAGCGGCACAGGCCATTCAGTTTACGATTGACCAAAGCACTCTCAAGGCAGCTAAGATACATGAGACATCCAACAAAGCACGAGGTCCAGAGCGAAATAGCAACACCATGTCGACCCCATCCGCATCACCCTCTCCTGTACGCCCTATCAGGGCAAATGCCCCAGTCGCTTCCACCTCATCGCTAGATGTTCCCTCGAACCCAGCCACAGGAAGCGAGGTTGATCCAGAGTACGCTGCAGCCCTCCAGCGTCAGAAGGATCGTGAGCTAGAGGAGGCTAAGTTGGCGTGTTCTCTAGAAAATAAAGAGGCATGCTTGATGTGCTCTGGCTGAGCCTGTTGAGAGTATACGCGGGCTACTTGTGTTTTTTGTTGTGGAATGTCTGTAGTATGCATGTGCTTGTTCAGATCTTGTCATTCTGTACCATTTTCCACATTGTTGTACCCATATATCGATCCGTCACAAGCAGTGAAATGGTTGTGTGAGCACGATTTGCACAGTTCAAACTTTGGGATAACATATAGGCAAGGATATATAATCAATGACAGATGTCTAACGAACACGGGATAGTCCACAAGCTATATACAATGAGGAATCTGGGTGGCATATGAGATCACCAAGTGGTATACACCGTCGGCTACATGGTCCAGGAACTGTTCCTGAATAAATTAACAATGCAAGGCAAGATCTAGCGCACTAGACGCGGTGGACCGTTAATATTGCGATGCGGCCATCCTGTGCAATGGCATGATTGATTCCTTTGTGTAGAGTGTGAGTGACGGGTACCATGTCAATACTTCCACGCCTGCAGTCCGTACCTTTGAAGCCGGGCTCAAGGAGCCCTTCACGCCATTCTACATCGGTTACCCATGAGATACCTTGCCAGGAGCTACCGGAAATGGCCGACTGGACTAGCATATCACGCCCGATGTTGTATCCGTCGGGGACAATCATATGGTGCTTGAAGGAAGCCTGAGGTACGACCTAGTCAGAAGATGGGGAATCATCTAATGTCGAGCAAACCTGCTCCTTCGACACTCTGAATACCAAGATGAATCGATGTGCGAACGCGTACAAAACACGTTGAACGCACCCAAGAAACCACGCCCCAGTATCAGCTTCGGTTCCATTCTGTTTCCAAGCGCGGAAATGATTTCCCCCTGGAAAAGATGTTAAAAATTGCATTGAAAGTCCATATGCTATGACCCGCCAATGAGGGTTTCCCAACAGGTACCCCATCGAGGAAAATAATGCTGACGAAGGAGAATGTGCTCAGACTTTCTTCCGTCTCCGTCGCCAAGGTCGGCCTTATGGACATGCCCATAATGCAACCCAAGACACTCCTCGGAGAATCCAATAGACCTTGTGATGTAAGACGTGTTGAGAAGGGATATGAGACACATACTTGTAGTACCAGCGAAAGCCTTCGTCCGTAAGAACAAACGGATCCGATAGATTAGATATAATGACATTTAAAGGCTCTCCGTATCTAGGTGTCGTGAACTTCACAGGGTCAAACGGAGGGTCAGCGCGCAAAGAAGACAAAAGTCACATCAATGAATTGTCCCCCGAGGATGCGTGGATCAGTCCATCCGATCTCGTCCTTGGGAGGCTCTACCCTGACATTGGAGAGTAGATATTGTCTATTCCAGCTGATCAGCGACAGAGGAAATGGTATAGCCAGCGCTGTAGAACAAAGCGCGAGGAGGAGGAAAAGGGAACGCATGGCGGTGGTCGCAGCGGCAGTGGTGGGGTATACGACGAACCGCCGTGTCACGTGCGTTTATAACCGCTAGTACGCCCATGGCGACACCACACGTCCCCATCGCCGAGCACGACGACGCGAAGATGATGATTGAACACGTCGCTCACCGCGATGACCATGGCAGCGACGTTGACGCAGAGACCGCATCCCAGCGCTCGATATCGCTCTCCTCGCCACCGCACTCGCCATGCGATGCCACCACTCCATTGCGTGCGCAGGACTTTTTCTCTACCAGGGACTTTCAAACCGATTCTATTGAAATCGACTTCAGCTCAGAGACAGACGAGATCAGCGACTCACACAGCGATCCAGATATACGGAGAGCTAGTTCTATCACTTCTGCCGTACCCTCCACGTCGTCCCAACAAGAACCTGCAAAGACAAATGAAACACCAGTGACCTACCCCCCCACTTCACCTTCGGAGACTACCGATATAGATTCTTTTACATCCGCTGCATCAACCTACTCTCGGAAAGCACGTCCCGAATCAATGTTGCTGCAGCCTCCCTCTGGTCCGCTAGTACTGGGAATCGCACTGGTGGACTTTAATCATCTGGTAAGGCCCCTTGGTCGTGGTGTCTATTCTTCGCGTCAATGCATGATTAGGTTGGCCCCAAGATCGAATTCAGTCAGGGTGACATATTCGAGGACGAGGAGATTGCAAAAGTGCTTCCTTTTCTTGCACTTCCCGACGGAGCTCATCTGGTACGCTCCATCTATCGCATGTACGTGCTTGATCTGATTTCACCAGTCTCTAGAAGACTACTCTTACTTTCATCTCGTCCCGGATGTCTCAAACCCCACCACGATATTTGGAATATCGTAAGTCACCACGTGAGGTGTCCGAAGATGAGCCTGACGCGTTCACAGATGTAACCGACAAATTGCTGCCTCGACTTTGCTGGTCAAAGATGTCGATGTGACACGTTCCATCGTTCAAAAAGCAGTCGTTGTCTTGGCCAGCAAACCTGTCTTTGGTCCAATACGGTCGGTGAACAACGTTTGTTATCATCACATACTCAACATTCACACAGAGATCGGCTGGGAGTCGTCACAAGAGCCCTATTTGCTCAAAGGTACTCGTTCACTTTTTCTGCATGATCTCCAAACGTCATGGCCATCCGTAGAGATTTCACCGATACGCAAATTCTAGTTGAATTTGGGAATTCGCTGGAAATCTCGCTAAGAACGCAACTCACGGAGAGTGGACTATACATAGGTGGGTAACAATCCAGACTTTCGGCAATAATTGCTGACCCCGAGAAAAGGGACAAGTTTGTAAGTTTTTAGAGGCTCATCTCATGCTGAGATTGAAAATTTTGCAGGAGAGAGTTCGTTCATGTCTTCCGGCATCGTACTTTAGTGCTGTTGAAAGCTCTCATGTTGCAGAAAAAGGTGGTTCGTACGCGTGCGTTGCAGAACTTGGCTTACAACTTTCTAGATCATTTTCTATGGGCATCCCGTCGAGAGGTTGTGCACCTATCAATATTCATTAATCTCCCTTATACCCAGTTCGTGTCCATCAATCAATTTATCTTTCTACTCACCGTTTGTAGGTTTACTTCAAACATTGGATGATTGTGGTTCTCCTCCGTTAGCAACGCGAGCACCCACCCTGTCCAGACCTAATTCACTCAAAACTTCAGATCGGAAGAGTATGCTGGCGTACATCGGTCTGCCATTGGACTTGTTCGGAAAGGTAGTGGTCGTCCGGTGCAGCACCCAGAGATTTTCAGCTGAATATTTCGTCCAAGGACGCCTTTTTCCAGCCGTATTTGCCATTGCAACAGCTCGATCTCTTGAAGGATTCTCAAAGTTGGCTTTGTGGAAGTACGAATACAATCGTAACGCAGCAAAAGGAAATAGATTTACTGGTAAATGTATGGCTCCCATTCAGCTCCCCGAAACATGCTGAGCAAGCGCTTCGTAGACTGAGACTGCCACCCTCGACTTTCGGAATTCAAGACTAGAACGATTGGTTGCACTTAGTCCTGCGGATCGCAAATGGATTGAAGAAATTGTCCGGGACGTGAACGACTCCTGGGATGACACCGACCCAAACAAAGCCCTGATGCAGTGCGTTGTTCCTTCGGACTTGAGGTGTCTGATATTGAGCGCGTCAAAGTTTCAAGGGTAGTGACGACTATTTGAGGGCAAAGGTATGTCAAGCTGGATCCCATGAATAAACGAATGGGATGACGTAGAAACAATAGTTTGAGGAGTATGTATCGGCAGCACTCGCATCAGTGCGATATCGGGAATTCCTATCGAAAGGAAAGGTTGGTGGGACTATCATCGCAGGGACTGGTAAGATGAGGTTTGCTAGTGCCCGCTTTAGGAGATTTACATCATACTAGGTGGTGATGCAAGTGCACTAGAGGACTTCAACCCTGTGTGGATGGCTGAGTTTACGAAAACCAACGCTTACGAAGTCTGGGACCGGTCAACGGATCCGATGTTGTTTGACATTGTCGAACCTCGGTCAGTTTGTAACTCCAACGTTCACTTGGCTCTCATCACCTCTTTACCACTAGACACCCTTGTAATGAGAAACCGTCGGTGGTGTCAGATATTGGTCTCCGGCTTTCCGAGGGCATTCAAGACCTTAGAATAGAACAGCAACTTGCGCCAACGCGGGAGGCCATCTCACGGACGATTACTACCGGATCTGCCAATTTCTTCAAAGCAGTCGAAGGTGTTCGTGAGCGATGGCAACAACGAACAGTCAGTTCTCCATCCATGCAGGACGTGACAACCAATCCCTACGGTGCCGCTGTGGAGGTTAGGAGATCCGAAGCTAGCCTTGTTGCGACCGTGCCAGAATCCGCGAAACCAGGCGTTAACATATCTCGGCAGACTTCGCGGGAGTCTGCAGCGAGTCCACTTTCGCCCACGCGGCCTATTAGCATCGCTCAGGCGGCGTCGGATACGAAAGCTGCGTTGAACTCTCTTGGTGCTGGAATACAATCACTTTGGTCGAGTCGAACCTCAAGGTTCTCGCTGTCGCGCGCGAGTGTCACGTCCAACGAGTCAGCTTCTAGCCCGACTGCGGTACAGCAACAGGGCAGTCCTTTACTCACGGCGCAGACACCACCCCCGAAATCCCGCCCAAGTGTGCACACGGTTGTGGAGGTGGCTGAGCATGATTATGAACAAGAGCAAAGGCATGTTGTAGTTACCGATTCCTCGAGTGAGAGAACCAGCCGTGAAGCAGAGTCTGGCGAGCTGACGGGCACCGCTCTCTGATGGCTGTATACCTTGCTTTGAGTTACATTGTCAAGACAAATTGGCATTGTATTACATAATACTTGGATGGGGGATTGTTCTCTGCTGTTCGCATCGTCGACACCCTCTGGACTTGGCTTTACCGTATTTCTTGGGTTGGCTACAATGACGACCCCCATCCGCAAGAAACGTAACTTCAAGGCTCTCCAGCTCGATGTCACCCAGTCAGCCAAGCCAAAAGAGCCTGAGCCGATCCCCACTCGGGCAGCACCAGCGACGACAGGGGCAGGAAGGGGAAAGAAACGACCCCCACCGATGACTTTGCACGCCCCGAAGCTGGGACAGACACCCGCGATGAACGATGCGGACGGAAACATGCTCGCAGTCGGTGTCGGTCCTCCGTCTGCGCCTATGACAGGTACTGCATCTGCGCGTCGGAATACATACCATACAACCCTTTCAAACACCCTCGCAAACCTGGACATGAACGCAGAAACGCGTTACGACCTTCGGAATGAAGATCTCAAGGACCTTCAGGAACTTGGACAGGGCAATGGTGGAAGCGTTAAAAAGGTCGAGCATGTGCCTACAAAGACCGTCATGGCGAAGAAGGTGAGTTGTAAACATTTCTGCACTTGTCCTAGTGGGATCTTATCCCTGTAATATGCAGATCGTTCTTATTGATGCCAAACCATCCGTGCGCAAACAAATTTTGCGCGAGCTGCACATCATGCATGACTGCAACTCCCCATATATCATCTCGTTCTTTGGCGCGTTCTTGTCCGACCCAAACATATGCATTTGCATGGAATACATGGACAAGGGATCTCTTGACGGTATCTACAAGAAAATTGGAGCCATTGATATCGAGGTCGTCGGATGTGTTGCATTTGCTGTGCTAGAGGGCTTGACATATCTCTACGATGCACATCGCATCATTCATCGTGGTATGTATATCACCTTTTTCATGATGTTCTGCACTCACGATGTTCATTAGATATCAAACCGTCGAATATCCTATGCAACTCTCAAGGCCAAATCAAAATATGTGATTTCGGGGTATCCGGGGAACTCATTAATTCGATCGCAGATACCTTTGTCGGGACGTCAACTTATATGAGCGTATGTTCCTTGTTACCTTTAATTGCGTATCCTCATGATGCTGTACAGCCCGAGCGCATACAAGGTGCCCAATATACCGTTAAATCAGATGTCTGGTCACTTGGAATCTCGCTAATCGAGCTAGCACTGGGCCGTTTCCCCTTCTCAGAATCCGATCCCGATGATTCCGACCTTTCGGACCTGGAAGGAACCCTCTCCCCAAGTACTATGACTTTACCCGTCAAGAAAGACAAAGATAACATTATGAAGAAGGACCGACGAAAATCCAAAGGTGTTAGCTTGCAAGGAGGGGGTATGATGATGAGTATCCTCGAGTTGCTTCAGCACATCGTGAACGAACCTGCTCCTCGACTGACCCCTGAAGGACGGTTCCCGAAAGAAGCGGAGGACTTTGTGGACAGCTGTTTGCTCAAAGATCCTGACGCTCGAAAGACACC